>JAOTAX010136694.1:0-17469 GCA_025629825.1 Erythroxylum guanchezii | reverse complement strand
AATCTACTCAAATATCAAAGTCATCAAAACTAATCAATTCTTTTCTCATTAATTTTCCTTAAGGCACAATAACATCTTAGCACAATTCATATACAAAAACACTCATCGAATTTCATTTAATATCTCTAAATTTTCACTTAAAGATCGGGGTCCAACATATAAAATATAGAGAGGTTGAGTTTTCGTTTTTGGTACGGTGATATACAACAAAGAGAAATCTTTGTTTGTTTTGAGCAACGTGCTTGGATTTGTGTTGTACGCAAGTCATAAAACAAAGACAAGAGAGAAATGGAGGAAATTGTTTTCTTCATATTTGAAGAAAGGGTTCTTCAAATTAACCATAATTATATCAAGTGTTAAAAGCGGGACATATTTTTCGGTGTAGAGCACATAGAGACTTCGTATTTTCGAAATTCTGAATTGGTTAATTTACAAATTCCAGGTATTTATCGTTTACCTATTCTTATTGTTAGTATGTTGTTAAACACAATAGATAGTATATGATTGCAATTTTTATTTTCGTTGTGTGTTGCGATCCTTTATGAAGGAGAAAGGCTTCCTCAACAAATGATATATCTTGTATTTTAATTTCTTAACGTGTTCTCAAAACAAGTTCTTCTCTCAAACTTGTTTCCAGATCTTTAAAATGATATAAATATCATCTACTTCTGTGTTTTTTATCATCCCCATTCTTCTGAGAATCGTCCCTAACCCTTGGAAGAAGTGCATCGACCAGGAGGTTGCTTGTACTCTTTTGTTTTAAAGAACATTGAAAGAACAAGATGATGACCAGGAAACATAAGAGATGAGATTAAACAAAGTAACGAAACAAGCATAATGCAACTAGCTAATCAGTTTCCTTGGATGTACGCAACTGTGAAGAGCTTAGTAGCCTAGTCGGGCTACCTCTCCACGGCACCCCATTCAGATATCTGGGTACTCTGACTTCTTGCCTTTGCTAGAAAATCTGAAGCGCAGAATCAATGCGTGGCAGAATCGGTTACTCTCATATGCAGCCAGAGTTAGCCTTATTATCTCCATCCTGAATAGCATGAGCGTGCACTGGGCTACTCATGTTGTCATTCCTAAGAGAGTGACTAAGGATATGGAGCGGATTTTCAAAGCATTCTTATGGACTGGCAAGCACGAGCAGTGTAAAGGTGCAAAAGTTAAGTGGAGTGAGATTGTCCTTCCCTGGGAGTATGGGGGTTTGGGCATTCTCTTGTTCACTCTACTGCAACGCAGTCTGCTCATGAAAAGAGTTTGGCATTTATTTGTGGACAAGGAGGCGTTGTGGGTCAAATGGATGCAAGTTTATCGGCTGAAGGGCCAGAGTTTCTGGGCTCTCTAAGTGCGGCATGCCTACTCTTGGTTTTTTAAAAGTCTGCTACATTTGCGGCACTTGATCTATCCTGTCCTTAGGTATCGAATTGGGAATGGTGAGGACACCTTTTTCTGGTTTGACAATTGGCATGTGCGTAGTCCTTTGTGGGTACAAGTAGATCTTCTGGGGGTCCGAAACCGGGTCCCCACAGTAGCATCACTTGCGTAGGTCGTAGGGGAGGGGGATCGCCTGCTTTGTCGTAGATTTGGTCACCTGCTTGACACCATTCTGGGTGGAATTGCTTTGTTTAGCACTCCAGACTTGATGCGTTGGGCTGCTGCTCCGGATGGCAACTTCTCAACCACTTCAGCTCGTGGTCTGGGGATGGTGGTGAGGGAGAAGGTGCCTTGGGCTGCTATAGTTTGGCGACAGGTATTATGTCCCAAATCTGCTTTCTTCTTGTGGCTTGCAATTAAAAATAGATTGCGTACTAAGGATAGGTGGTTTGGTACTTTTGATCCTACTTGCGTGTTGTGCAAACTTATGAATGAAAGTAGGAACCACTTGTTTTTTGATTGTGCGTATTCTAAGGCAATGTGGAGTAGGATAGTGCACTTGTTAGGCACTTTGAATGCTGTATATGAATGGAGTGCTGTTTTGCAAGAGGTTATTCTTAAATCCAAACCAAGAAGGCAGGATGGCTTCTTTATTAAAGCCTCATTTCAGATGGCCCTTTATCACATTTGGCGAGAGCGGAATAAGCGCATTTATCAGCAAGTCGAGAGGAGTAAGTATAAGCTTGCTGAATGTATTGTCAATTTGATTCGGGAGGCCCTCCTTGTGTCTGGGAAGTAGGATTCTCTAAGTCTAGTTATGAGGATACGTTGGTTTTTGTGATTTTGTGGTTGGTCTGTTTTTGTGCTCTTAGGAAGGGGTTGTTTCCCCTTTTCTCCTTTGCAGATTGTAATATATCGTACATTGTACCTTTTACCAGATTTTGGTAATATATTCATTCTTAAAATTTCAAAAAAAAAAAACCAAACAACGCTGAACGCAAATTCCATCCTAACGCAGCGTTTTAAATATTGTGAGACCTACCTCCATTTTTAAAAATTCCATGTAATCAAATGGTGGGTCTCCCTTCTATTTTTTAAAAAAAATTCAAAGTCAGCAAAAAAAATTTCCATGTTAGCAGTTAATTGACGGTGGCTTAACACCGTTAATAGTTAGGGTTTTTTTTGAACATTTTCTAAATGTTAAAGTTTATTTTAAACGTTTTGTAAATGTTAGGATTCATTTTAAATACCTTGAAATGTTAGGGTCCATTTCAGACACCAGTGTAAATGTTAGAGATTGTTTTGCTCTTTTGGCCCATTTCTATGAAATAATGTACCTATCTTTTGGCATTTGTGGCAAATTTTACAAAGCATATAATCATCTCTAAATAAGGTCCCCCAATACAATCTATTATCCAAAACTTTTCTATCAATTTGTTTAGGACTAAAATGATCACCCTAAGCATAATTGTGACAAAAGCTAAGACAAAATGTTGTTCATTCTCTGGCACACAACGTCTTATAATTTGATCAGAGCAGAACTTCCATAAGTATGCTTTATCCCAAACATATTATTTTGCCTCATTTCTTGTCTTTTGCTTCCTAGACTTGCTAATGTAATAAGGTAAGGTTATAGTCACTAAATAATTATCAAAGTTTGCATACCATGAAACCATAGAACAATTGCTTATCATGAAAAGTTTCAGAAATAGATAAAATATCTTCATCTCTTACCAACCTACTCAAATGGTTTGCTACTAAAATTTCTGCTCCTTTTCATTTATTGTCAAATAAAACTCTTAAAGTAGTACAATCCATCGTATCAACCTCAATTTGGACTCCTTCTTTGACAAAATGTATTTCAATGCTATATGATCAGAATACAGAATAGCTGTAGAGCCAAACAAATAAAATCTAAATTTATTTAAAGCAAAAACAATTGCTAAAAGCTCTTTTTCAGTTGTAATTCAATTACACTGTGTGGCATCTAATATTCTTGAAGCATAATAGATAACATGACTTTATTTCCCAATCCTTTGGCCTCCCATTGCATAATGCTAGCATCGCACATGATGTCGAATGGAAGATCCTAATTTGGTGGCTGAATAATAGGCATACTTATTAATAATGCCTTGAGTTTGTTAAAAGCTTTCTTCTAGTTCTTTCCAAATTCAAATGGAACATCTTTTTGTAGAAATATTGATAATGATATGGCAATCTTAGAAAAATCATTAATAAAACTGTGATAAAATCTGACATGTTCAAGAAAAGATCAAATTTCTCTAACATTTGTACAGAAAGGAAGTTCACAATTAAACCAATTTTGTATTATCAACTTCTATGCCCTTGGATTAAATCACATGTCCCAAAACAATGCCTTAATCTACCATAAAATGACATTTTTCATAATTCAACACCAAATTCATTTCAATGTATCTTTTGAGAACTTTAGATAAATGATTTAAACAATTATCAAATAAATCTCTATAAATAGTGAAATCATCCATGAATACTTCAATGCAATTATCAATATACTCAAAAAATATACACATCATGCATCTTTGAAATGTACCTGGAGCATTACAAAGACCGAATGGCATTTGCCTAAAGGCATATGTTCCAAAAGGACATTTAAAGGTAGTCTTTTCTTGATCTTCTTGAGCAATTGATATTTAATAATAACTTGAAAACCCATTCAAAAAGTAAAAACATGACTTACCCGCAAACCTTTCTAACATTTTATCTATAAAAGGTAATGAGAAATGGTCCTTTCTAGTGGCTAAGTTAAAATTTCTAACGTCTATGCACATTCGTCACCTATTTTGTACCCTTATTAGAACTAACTCATCATTTTGGTTTCGTATCACTATTATGCCAGTTTTCTTAGGCACAACATGCACTAGGCTCACGCATTCACTATATGAGATTGGATAGATTATACCTACATCTAAAAGTTTTAGAATCTCTTTTATTACCACATGTTTTATTATTGGATTGACTCTTCTTTGGGGTTCTTGTATTGGTTTAGCATTCTTATCTAAAAGAATCCTATGCATCCAAATTGTCAGGCTAATGCCTTTTTTGTCTAATAAAGTCCAACCAATTGCTATTTTATACTCCTTAAGTAGTGTTAGTGTTACTAGTTTTTCCTCTTACCCTGTAGTCAACCTTTTTGAGATGATCGCAGGTAATGACTCTCTATCACCTAAATAGGCATATAGCTGATTAGGTAAAAGTTTCAATTCTATCTTTGGAGCCTACAAAAAAGAAGGTAACATTTTCTTGTGACTTATAATAAGTTCTTTATTTAAAGTTTTCAAATCTAGTGGCATTGCTGATAATGATTCTACAACTTCGCAAGTTTCATCAACTTGCTCGTTTACTTCCAGTTTAGTTTTAAACTCCAACTTATCATCAACTCTTTTTTCTTTAAAAAAATCCTACACAAATGAATCAACAATATCTATATGATAAATGGATTGAAAATCATTAGGGCACTTCATTGCTTCAAAAAGATTGAACTTCACTATCTCTCCATCAAACTCAATATAAAAAGTACTCTCATCCACATCAATTTTGAAATCTTTGCCATCTTCATAATTGACCTTCCCAATAAAATTGAAGATGAGTGTTCAACACTATCTCCATCCATCTTTAAGATGCAAAAATTTATTGGGAATACCAAACCATTAACATAAACTAAAATATCCTCAATAATACCAATAGGACATGTATAAGAACAATTAACTAGTTGAATAACCACATTAGTTTCTTGTAAGGAATTCAAATTTAAAGCTTGGTAAATTCAGTATGGTATGACTTTAATAGATGCACCAAGTTTTAGTATGGCACGCTTAATTTTCTTATCACCAATAACACATAGAACTGTAAACATACTTGAATCTTTGCATTTTTCTAGTCATTTTCTATTTATCACAACTGATACATTCTTATCCAAAATTATTCTCTCATTATCCTTCAACTTCCTTTTATTCGTACATATTTCTTTCAAAAACTTTGCATATTTTGAAATTTGCTTGATGGCTTCTAGAAGTGGTATATCAATTTCCACCTTTCTGAAGGTTTTTGATATCTCTCTTTCATATCCCTCTTCTTTTGATCTAGCCAACCCACTAGCAAAAAGCGGTACACGTCCAATGAGTGATATCAATATAAATAAATCTTTTACCTTTATTAATTCTTGAATTGGAGGTTCATCTTTCTTTTCTCCTTTATCATGCTTTTCTACCTCCATTAGTGAGGAAGATCCATATTGAATTTCCTTACCACTTTTTAAATTCATTGCACTCCTATTCTCTTTAGGATTCATCATCATTTGCTAGGATAATTTTCCTGATGTTTACGCTTCCAATTTACTAACAGAGGTGGTTAATTAAGTGATCTGATTTCCTAAATTTTGAAGGCTTGCTCTTGTTTCCTATTGAAATTGTTGAGTATTATTAGCAAGTTTCTTAACAATTTCATCCAAAGACATACTTGAATTTGAAGATTGAGATTGAGCATATGAAGATGCTTAAGGTTGTCTATCAAAATTGTGAGGCTGATATCCTTATTACCCTCTTTGATTTCCATAGCTAAAGTTTGGACAATCCCCCTATCCTGAATTATAATGGTTGGATAAGGTTCATATTTTTGTTGAGGTTGACCAGGAAATCCTCTTATTGCATTAGTTTCTTGGAGGGAATCTTGTTGCAATGTAAGGCACTTATCCATAGGATGTCCAGTGAATTAGCATATTTTGCATATTCGTATTGATTGCAATTGACCTATAAACATTTGACAAATTAGACCAATTAAATATGAAAATTTATCCTTAAGATTTATGTTATTTACCTCATTCACATGTTGAACAGTTCCATCCAACCTTGTCCCAAACTGTTGAAAAGTTTAGCTATATTTAATATCAATTGTCTGGCCACTTCAAGTGTTTTATTTACCAAAGCTCCTCTAGTAATTGCATCAACCATACATTAATCCATTCAAAATAATCCTTTATAAAAAGCACTAAATCAAAATTTTGATGGTGTGGGCAGCTGGCATATAACTCCTTAAAGCTCTCTCAATATTCATACAATGTTTCTCTAGTGAATTGTCTTATCCCACATATCTCCTTTTTGATATTGGTTGCTCATGATGCAGGAAAGAAATTTTCTAAAAACAATCTTTTCATCTTTTTTCATGTTGTCATTGAGCCAGGGGAAGATAATATAGCCAATCTTTTGCCTTATCTTTAGAATGGGAAGGCTCATAGATTAATTTGTTCTTCTATCACCCTTAGTGACTTCATTCCAGTGCAGACAAAATGAAATTCCTTTAGGTGCTTATGTGGATCTTCACTTGTAAAACAACTTAAAATAGGGAGTAAGTGAATTAAACCAGATTTCAATTCAAAATCTACCTCAACATCTGGAAATTGTATTTATAGAGGTTGTTTATTCAAATTTGGCGTTGCTAACTCCATCAATGTTCTAGTGTTAGGATTTTTCGTCTTTTCTTCATCTTTTTGAAAATTAGAGTCTTTACCAATTATTAGATCTATCTCAACTTTCACTTTTAGAGGTGAATGAGCTCTTTTTGCTTAGTCTCTTTTCTTAGTCGACAAAGTTGTCTTCTCAATTTCTGGATTGTATTATGGTGATGTTGTCGCCTGCAACCAAATATAAAAGAAATTACTTCCGTTAAAACAAATTAATATAGTAGCGGTAAGAGGATATTGTTCCCACGAGGAATCTCTAAGGGTAAAGGTTAGTTAGTTTAAACGAAAATAGAAAGGGGGGTTTTGTCAGGACAATAAAAATAAAAGAGAAAAATCACAAATTGAAATAATAATTAAATCTGAAAATTAAATGAAAAAATACCTTGGTTTCGGTCACCGATGTTACCATGCTATTATGGATCCTCGACATAAAATTTGTAATTATTAACGAACATTCATTGGGGAAACTTCTCTTAAGTGTAATGACTAGAAACATGCATTCTAGCAATCTTATTAAACAATAACCTAGATACGATCATAGATTAAATTGAATAATAGCATAAGAACCAATGACAAGTGATTAACATGTACGACATGAAATCAATCAAGCAGATAATTTCTTAGAATTTTTCGACTCTAACGCAGAGGGGTTAATCCTAATTGCTACTTGCGGTTACCAAAATTGAACGTCAGATTTTGTTAACCTAGCGATTGAATTAATTAATCTCTAGTAGCGCTCCTAGAAACTAACAAATCCAATTAAAAAGACAGATCCGAAAATATCCAATGTTCATCAATAATATGAAAAATATCCAGAAAATCTCACCATAATAACATGGAACATGGATCCCTTAACCAAGACAAGAAAATTAGTTAATCATAATTAAATTGAAATTAAAAGAAATAATAATAGAAATAATATCCATAACTTGTCTTTATTGAAATTAATAAAAATTTCTAATTGAAATCTGCAAAAATTGAAAACAAGAAAACAGAAAATTAAATCAACCAAAGACCCTAAATCTATGTGACTACTACTTAGAAATTGCAAAGGAATTAAACCATGAACTTAATTAAAGCAAGGCGCGGCAATCAACAAGAGAATAGAACGATGATACTGTTGAATTAATTGAAAACCAAGAATAAAAGAAACATGCGGCAGCCAGCAAGAGAAGAGAACGTCGAAGTCACTATTGGAGAAAATCAGAAATCGTGAACCAGGAACCCAAAAAGAAGAGGTCTGCGGCAGTCAACAAGCCAGAGGAGAGAGGTGCGGCAGTCAACAATAAGAAAACCTATGAAAACACTACTGAAATTTTTGACAGAAACGAAGAGTGCGGCAGCCCCTCCAAAAGAAAAAATTACTAAAACCCTATTCTAAACCTAATCTACAATTAAACCTAAGCTAATCTACGACTACCCTTTCCTTTAAACCCAATACATATATATAAAAGCTGCGGCAATCACATGAGTTTCCTTCTCCAATTGAATTTCTTTCATAATCTTGATTAGATTTTATCCCAATTAGATAATCTTCTAGTTTAGGTGGGAAACTTCTTGAAAAGGACTCCAGAAAATCTTTGCGATTGTGTTCTAATTGGAGACAAATTCTGGAATTTTGCAGATTTGGGATTTCTTCCATATTTTTCCTCTTTTCGATCATTTTTCGTCTTTTTGGCATTAAAAACCATCTGTGAACATTTAACAAATAATTCCATCAATTTATGAACACAAATTTCACAAATCAACCAAAATTAAGTCCAACATAAATGCATTATAATTGACTTAACATATTACAATTCACTTGTTTGAGAAGACTTAATAGGATAGAGATTAGAATAAACTATAAAATAATGGAAAGAAATTGAGAAACTAAAATAGTTCTCTAACAACAACACAAAATTTTGGTTGTTGAAGTCCTCAAAATTAATGTTGATTCTCTAATTTCTTGTAGTAGTTGTGGAACTAGGTTAAATCCCAAGAGAACTAAATACTAGTTTCTTAATTTCGATTAACAAAATAAAGTGGGGGTTTATGATTAATTAACTAATTTACTAAAAATAATAAGGAATAAAAATAAATTAATTCAATATAAAAGTGAGAAATGCAAGAGTTTTTAACTCCACATTAAGGGAAAGAACTCATCTAATTGTAATATTGATCATTGGTCTAAAAAGAATAATTTTCATAATTCCCAGGTTAAGTTCCAAGAGAACTAAATTTTAGTTTCTTAATTTTGATTAAGGCTAAATGCCCAAATTGAGGCTTAACCTTTTTGAATTTGATCAGTTTAGGACTTAAACTTGTAACTTGCTCAAAGAAGGTTTAAAATTTCATGAGTTCGCTCAATTTAAGACTTTCTTGGACGAAAATTAGGGTGTGTTTTATATGCACTGTTACAATGTACAACGTGGCACTGTTACTATTTTTTAAATGCCACGTTTAAGAGAGTAAAAGTTTGTTCAGTTTTAACCCTAAATTTCATAAATTCCTAAAGTAAAAAAAGAGAAACCTTAAATTGCCTAAAAACAGAAGTTACAGAAAACCCTAAATTCCCATCGTCTTCCCTCTTTGACTCATCTTCACCGTCGGCCAATCCACACTCTAGTTTTCGTGTAAGGGATTGTCTTGCCTGGTTCACGCAACTTCACCGTCGTCTAATCCATGCTCTGGTCTTCGTTAAAGGGGTTGGCTTTCTTGGTTCACACATTATCTCTTAAAACTAAGGTAAGTCCTGGAATCAAGTATTAGCCATTAGACTTAAGAGTGGTAAAACATTTGATTCTGATATTGGTAAAAAGAACAAAGTGGAAAGGTTAGAGAAGTCTGAGGAAGATAGTATGAATGAGATGGGCAAAAACAAACTAGTATTAGTTTCATCATCAACCAAAAATTGTCAAGAGCATACACCTTGAACCACTGTCAAACCCTAGAAGCTACCCATTTTATAACCTCAGATGCTAAAGAAAATAATAGAAAACTTCAAGTTTGAAATATTTTTAAGAAGTTGCATATCATGCCTTTCATATACCAAAATTTTGAAGAAGATTATCTCTAAAAAAAAACTTGAGGATTATGCTATGGTTCCTTTAACCAAGGAGTGTACTGTAACTTGCATAACCAATTACCTTTAAAGATAAAGGATCTTGGAAGTTCTATGATTCCATGTCATTTTAGTGCTTCTAATGTTATTAATTGTTTACGTTTGCTAGTGTTAATCTAAGGACTTTATCTCTTTTTAAGTAGCTTAAAATAGGTGAACTGAAGCCTACTATAGTTTCACTCTAACTTGTGTATTGGTTTATAAAGTACCTAACTAGGGTAATGGAAGATCTACTTGCTAAAGTAGAAAATTTCATCTTTCCTATCAATTAGAACACAATAGAAAAGCAGTTCGTCCCATTAAATCTTAATTTGATGCTTTGTAATATATAGAATTCCTTGCCCTCCTACCTCCTTTTTTCTTTAAATGTTAAGTGGTTGTTCTATTAAAGGAAAAGTTAACATGTGACACTTGCAACTCTAGTTTGATTACAAAAATTAGAAAAAAAATCATTTTAAAGAAACAAAGTGTTAACTTTTTAGGGGTGACTTATTGATTAATTTCCAACATTATTGGTGCATAAGTCTAACATGTAGTCCTTTATTTTAATTGAGCGTTTTATCAAGGGAAGAAACATTATTAGGGAAGAAAAAGAAAACATCAAGGAAGAAGAAAATGAAATGTGATCATATAGAGAAATAATCTTTTTTAGAGTTACAGTTAGATCCTTGTGTATATATACAAACCATATGGTAATCATTTAGTCAATAGTTTCATTTAGTTGTACAATAGAAACAAAAATATCTTCTTATTATATGAAGAAGCATTATCAGATCATTACCATCTACTATTTTCATTATAATGGATGTACAGTCACTACCTATGATCCAAATAGAATTAAGGTCTCAAACATTTTGTCTATGGACTAAATTATTCATCTCTCAGTAAACTTGCTTCAAGAGAGGACTAAGTTTTTTTCTACTTCTTTTATAAGTCCAATTATGCATTCCAAAATTTTTTTCCTTATATTCAAAAAACCATAGATATCCATTATTGAATTAACTCTTTATAAATTATTCTAATTGACTTTAATATAGTGCTCCCCTATACTCTAAATCTAAAGGGAACATAATTTTAAAGTAATTCAATGAAGCTTTTAGGATTTATGCTAATCACATAGAAGTTACTGATCTAAAGTATACATAAAATTTCTTTACTTGGAGGAATTAAAAAAATTGGAAATTGGCACATAAGAAAAAATCTAGATGGATTTGGGTCACTAATGATTGGCTGGATGAATTTGTACAAAGTAAAACAATCCTTAGTAGCCTTTTCTTCTTACATCATTCTCCAATTATCATTCAGAACTTAACCACAAGTTAGTATAGAAAAGTTCCCCTTCACTTGATTGAATATCTAACAAAAGTTAAAGGATTCCAAGAAGTAGTATTCAGAGGTATTTTTCATATTTTCGTGGTTGTATATCATTTATCTATAGAAGGAAGCTTTAAATGGTGAAAAAGAATCTTAAAAAGATGAATGAAAAAAGGTTTTGTAACCCTCAACTTATAATTATAAATGTTAGAAAAAACTAATGCACATTAAAAAAGAGTCTTAGCTAAATCTAGAAGACTCTACTAAGAAAATGTGAGAAAGAGAAGCCTTGATTGAATAGTCAAGAGCTCTAAAGGTCCATAACTTATTTCTGAGGCAAAAATTAATAGTCAAATGGCTTAGAGAAGGAAATAAGGGCAATAAGTTCTTCTATAAGACCATTCTCCCTAGGAGAAACTTCACAAACTTCAATCCAATATCAAATTGCACAAACATAATGGAAGCTTAGTTCAAACTTAGAATAAGATCAAGCAAGAGGCTTATAAATACCTCAAAAATTCACTTGGATCACAAAATAATAGGTGCTCATTTTGTAGATGCTAAAATAATTTATAACAAATCAAATTATATTAGAGGAAGAACATACAATGAGAAAACCTTTTAGTGTTATTGATATGGAGAAAGATGTGTTTAAACTCAATCCTAGAAAAGCACTTGGTCGTAATGAGTTAAATTCCCTTCTCTTTTGAAAATCTTAGAAGCATTTCAAGGTGGAAGTAATTGATGTAGTACTGGAGTTCTTTGAGAATGGGAAAATTATCAATCCAAATTCCTTTAAATACTTCAGGCTAATCTTTTATTGTGACACATTTTATAAGACCATAGCCAAACTTTTTGTTTCAAGACAGAAAAAAGTGCTAAAGTCTTACATCAATGTATCCTAAGGTGTTTTTATTCAAGGCATACAAATTGGCGATAACATCTTATTGGTGGAAGAATCATTCAAGAATTAAAATGAGAAATAATCATTCAAAAATTATGTTATTAAAACGTATGTTTATAATGAATTTGATTAAATAAATTACAAGTTTATTTTGCACATGATGGATGGTTTTGGTTTTTTTAAAGAATTCATCACATGGATTAAGCAATGCATCTTTACTACTTATTCTATCTTGGTAAATGGAAAACTATCCAACATAATAATAGAGGGAGAAAGGTTAAGACAAAGGGATCCAATCTCTCTTTATTTGTTCATATTATCCATTATCCTATCTTTTGTTTATGATTTGTTTCTTTTTTCTAGAGTTAATGATAAAGCAAATCGATGATAACTATCCACACTTTTAAGGAACTATTTTCTCTCAAAATAATATAGATAAAAGCCATTTGTTTGTTTCTATTGTTCGCAAGCTCTGTTTTGTGTTGAAGAGCGTTTATAATCGTCCGATGTCCTCCTTCTTTGTAGATTGCGGATGTCCGTCCATCTAGGTAAGTTGTCTAACTCGGAATATCATTGATGATAACATAAAGTTCTGATTTAACAGTCTAGTAGTAACTTAAATCTGAAAGACTCTAATTACTAGTAACTTAAAGTTGATGTAACAATTGAACAAGGATTGCATTTAATATGGGTATTTTTCAAATATTAGGACATAATAAACCATTAGGATGGTATATAGGCTATAAACCTGTGATGTAGCTCCCATGAGGCTTATAGGTGAAAAATTCCACGAGCCTAGGAGCACAGTGAGAAGTCCCTTTCTCGATTCACAGGTGTAAACAATGCCACGTACCTTATACTTTCTTGGCTTTCAAACTTTGTCATCAAACTTCAATATAAAAGACTCTAATTACTAGTAACTTAAAGTTGATGTAACAATTGAATGAGGATTGCATTTAATATGAGTAATTTTGAAATATTGGGGCATAATAAACCATTAGGATGGTATATAGGCTGGAAATCGCTGATGCAGCTCCCATGAGGCTTATAAGTTAAAAATTCCATGAGCCTTGGAGCCACAACAAGAACTCACTTTCTCGATTCACAAGTGTAAACAACGCCACGTTCCTTAGACTTTCTTGGCCTTCGAACTTTGTCAACAAACTTCAATCTAAAAGACTCTAATTACTAGTAACTTAAAGCTAATGTAATAATTGAACGGGGATTGCATTTAATATGGGTATTTTTGAAACATTAAGGTATAATAAACCATTAGGATGGTATATAGGCTAGAAACTAGTGATGCAACTCTCATAAGAGAATGGTCAACCAAATAAAATAACCAAGCTGGTAAGTATAGTGACATTTTAAAAATAGACATTAGACAAAGCTTCATCACCACCTGCTAAACATGCCTCTGCTTCAGCCTCTAACTCTACCTCTGCCTCTACTACTGTGTCTGTATTTATAACCACGCTGGTAAGTATAGTGACATTTTAAAAATAGACATTAGACACAGCTTCATCACCACCTACTAAACATGCCTCTGCTTCAGCCTCTGACTCTACCTCTGCCTCTACTACTGTGTCTGTATCTACTGATGCCACTACTGCTTGAAACACTTTTCTAAATGTGTTTCATTACTACTCCTCATGGCAACTAACTCATTCTTCAACTTCAAATTTCTGCAATCCTTTCAGCTTGCAAAACATCTACTACATTCTCTCTTAACTATGGCACTTCAGCCTTCAACAGATTACTTTGATGGTATAACATCTTCTCTCTGTTTTTCAGCTCTAAAATATCTTTGTTGCTCTTGGACAAAATCTTTGATCATGCCATTCATGAAATCCATAAACATTTTCACTCTACCATTAAAGCAAAAATAACAATTCGTTAATGAAATATATGAACATATTTAGCTAAAACAACATAAAAATGTACCAAAATTACCGAAAAAAGTCGACAAACATAAAACCTTCTTCCTAGATTTTCATTAGTCCATGAACTCTATCTAGGTGCTTTCAAGTTATAGTAACAATACTTAGCCTCTCCGTCATAGTCCCATTCAACTGGGTAAGTTTAAGAAATCAGCTTGTTTGACCTCAACTCAAGCTTATAACGCATCCCTCTACTGCCAGAGATGAAAATTTCAAAATTTTCAACTAAACACAAAATTACAACCAAGAAACAACAAACTGAATCCTCTAATCAACCTCATTACCTTGAAGAACTACTACTTGAGCTCATTCTCAAGTATTATAGCACAATGTTGTAATGTTGATTCTGCACCCACTGATAGCTAAATGATGTCTATAGAATAGAATTTGTTTGTTCATAAGAATCTGCATCTCTTCCATGAATGTCATACTTTATCTTAAACCCAACGGATACAGATATACAAAACATGGATAACCACCAATAAAGCTAAACCAAGTGATATAAATCATTTTCCTAAATACAATGTCAATTATACGGGGAAGAGAAAACTTGATCATATCCTACATACAAATGTATAATAGAATTGCACATTAAAACAATTCTATTCTATACACTATTCAGCCTTATATTCAAACCCATTTAAAGAAGATAAAGTAATTTACCTAAACGTAACATTTTTAACAAACTTTCCATAAAAAGGGAAAAAAGGGAAAAAGAATAAAGTGAAGATTCAAACACCATGAATTATATACAAAAATTATAAGGGAGCATGAGTCATTACCTACTTAGGTCTTCAATTAGAGCACATGTATGCTTCAAATCTCCAAAAACCCAACCACCCATTCACCTCCAACACCAAAAGAGAGAGCTCACTTTACGTAGAAGGCACAAGCGAGATTGGAGCGAAGGCACATGCGTGAAGTGATGATGCGTATATAGATTGAAGTGAAGGCACAAGTGAGAGAAAAGTAATAGGGTGAAAACACCTTTTGAAAACAAAAATGGTTAATTTAGGGTTGAAGAGTAGAAATTTAAATGAAATTAATTTTTTTTCCTTAAATTCCACCTGGCTTGGACATTAACTTATGTGTTGTTAATGTGGTATTTAAAGACTAACTGGCCTGCATGTAACGATGCCTATAAAACACGCCCTAATTTTTGTCCAAAAAAGCCTTAAATTGAGCAGACTCGTAAAATTTTAGACCTTCTTTGTGCAAGTTACAAGTTTAAGTCCTAAACTAACCAAACTAAAAAAGGTTAGGCCCCAATGTGGGCTTTTAGACTTTCGATTAACAAAATAAAGTAAGGGGTTTATGATTAATTAACTAATTTACTAAAAATAATAAGGAATCAAAATAACTTAACTCAATATAAAAGTGAGAAATTTAAGAGTTTTTAACTCCGCTTTAAGGGAAAGATTTCATTTAATTGTAACATTGATCATTGGTCTAAAAAGAATAATTTTCACAATTCAAGCAGTTAGTCCGAAACATATTAAGATAGCCATAATAAGTCTTAAATTTTCCTAAATTAGTTGATTTAAACCTAATATTCAAGCTAAAACTTATCATCAATTGATTGGGTATGATATCATTCCACATCAATTAAATGATAGCAATAAGCTTAATGAAAAAGACTAGACCCCAAATTAATTAATTGAGATAGCAACAACTTCTCAACTTCGTTTTCTTGTTTATCATAAGCTAAATATGCAAATTCAAAAATAACCTATTTGCTACTTGTACCAATCCGTCATGACAATTACGGATCACTAAATTTATGGATAGCTATAGAATAATCAACATCAAATTAATTTGTCTAATTAATCAATATTAATTATTAATGAAGTATAAGAACATAAAATAAGAAATACTTAAATTAAAACATGAATATAAGTTTAGAATAAAACCTCACAAGGTTACAATTAGAGTTTTGAATCCCTTTGCATTACAATATTTGGATTTAGCCTCATATGAATTTTGTACCGACACTAAAAATAGAAGAAAAGATGAAAGATTGAGAAAGAACTATTAAAGAAATGAAAAAAGTGTGTTGAAAAAGGTGAAAGACATGTTTTTTCTCTCCCCTACTCTAAAGCTAGTCTACCTCTATCTTGCAAAGATCTCTTTCTAAAACAAATATGAATCCTTACATAATTGGGATGGAAAGAAATTTCTTAATTGAACTCTAACTCTTAAAATGAATCTGGCGTTAGGCATGATCTCGCCTTATCCACAACAATAATCTATCTAATTTTTTTCAAAATTTGTGATTTTGACTAATAATATTCCAATTTGATGCAATCTCCACTTTTCATCTACTAAAAAAAACATTAATTTTCCTATTTAAGCACAAAAAAATATTCAAAATAAAAGAGATAATTCTAATTAACATAACAAAATAAAATCTTATCAATAAGCCTAGGAGTCGAGGATAAGTTGTTAAAAGGTAAAGGTAAGATAAATGCATCTAATTCCATACCAAAGCTAATAGAATTTAATATCTTTACCTTTGGCATCTAGTTGCTAATAGTTTGATATGATCTTTTGAATTCGTTTCTATTTATATTTCTTTCTTTACTTTTTTAGTCTCTATACTATCTTAAGAAAAAGTTTTAACTTCAAAAAATATAATTGTAATGTGTATTACTCATATACAAGAGTATAAAATCTTGAAATTTTACAAAGAAATGTTTATTTTTAAAAGTCTTTGGGTGAATATGACTTAGCATATAGTCATATGTCAGGGTGTGGTCTTTTCTAAAAATCAAAAGTAAAGATATAGTTTAAAACATAAGCATATTGTCATAATTGAATTTTCTATAAAAGGGGCATGATTTGGAATATAGATGTGTCTAAACATGTATATCTATGTATGGAGAATTAGTAAGATCCGTAGGCGTATTTAAGCTTGTATTTATGTGGATGGAGAAGTAGAAAGATTCACAACTTAGGATGTTGGGTCCCGTTTTCAGAACCCAACTCATCAGAAACGAATCATACCTTTTCTTGCTCTGATACCACTTATGTTGGGCCCTGTTTTCGGAACCCAACATTCGGAGTTACAAAACGTGTGTACAGAATTTCTCGAAATACAAACGTGGGCGAAAACCAACAAAACTAATCGCTTAAAGTCAAAACTTTCAATTGCGACATCCAAAAACGCATACTTTAGAAAAACGTTGGAAAACTATAAAGACAAGTTATATCTTCCGAGAAGACGACTTGGTTTAAACTAATCCAAATCGGTATAGTTTTTTTTCAACGCCATTCAAAGCAATTCAAAATTCAAAAGGTATTCATAGATCCCTCACCTCAATTCATTTGATTC
>JAOTAX010136676.1:0-17474 GCA_025629825.1 Erythroxylum guanchezii | reverse complement strand
TGCTTCCGTTTCTGTTCGGTCCTCTGCGACTTTCGATTCTGTTTCCTTCGTTTTAATGAATCATGTATAAGTATGAGGTTTCCGGTTTAAGTAGTTGGGTCTCGGCAACGGGATCCAACAAGTTCTGTTCTCGAGAATCTCCCACCTGTTTTGCCGAGCTCCATGAGAAACTCGTCGATTATGAAAACTACCTGAATCATCAGGCTCGACTTCTGGATCAGCATTCTCTCCAGACTCCATCTGCACATATTGTTAATAGAAATCGCCCGAATCAATCTGCAGGGCACCAATCTAAACAACAACACTCATCTAGTGCTTCTGACAACAGATCTTTCGTGTGTCAATACTGTGAGAAACCTAGCCACACTGCCAAAACGTGCTGGAAACTCCATGGAAGGCCTGCTCGCTTTCGCCATGGCTCAAGTCGGTAAGCTCCAGCAGCTCACCTCGCTCATAATAATCAGTCAGCTCCTAGCCAATGGATTTTGGATTCTGGCGCGTCCCATCATGTGACAAACGACCTCCGCAACTTGTCTATTTACTCTCCATATTCTAGATCTGATCAACTACAAGTCGGTGATGACTACAATCTGCCGATAGCAAACACTGGTAGTTTCGCTCTTTCTACTAACTCAAAGCCTGTTGTTTTTGATCGTGTTCTTCATGTGCCAAATGTTAGAAATAATTTAATATCTATCAAGCACCTTTGTACCAAAATAACCTATCTATTGAATTGTTTCCTGATCACATTCAGGTGAAGGATCTGCGGATGAGGTCGGTGCTCCTCACAGGACGATGCCCCAGTGATCTTTACAACTTGTCACTTCACCCCAACAATCCGACCGCCTTTCATGTTCGAGTTCCTTCATCTACCACCCTTCATTGTATCTTAGGACATCCTGCCAATAAAGTGTTGCAATTTTTTCACTGGAGTCATAAATTCAAGTCTCGTCCAACAACTTCTGATTTTTGTGTCTCATGTCAATGTGCAAAGAGTCATAAGTTGTCGTTTTCTGTTCATCATTTAAATTGTTCCAAACCTCTTGAAATTATTTTTGCAGATGTATGGGGTCCAGCTCCAATGTCTTCTTTTGATGGTTTCAAATATTATATGATTTTTGTTGATTCATACTCAAAATATATCTGGCTCTATCCTCTTAAGTTCAAATCAGATGTATTGCTTATTTTCGAAAAGTTCAATCGTGTTGTCGAAAAATTTTTAAATACGTCTATCAAAACCTTGTACACTGATAATGGTGGGGAATTTATTAAACTTAAAGCTTTTCTATCAAGTCATGGTATTACCCATCTTACCAGTCCTCCCTACACAGCCGAATTAAATGGTTCCTCTAAAAGACAACATCGCCATATTGTTGAAACTGTCAGGGCTCTCTTACATCATAGTGGGCTTTCGTCTTCGTTTTGGTCATATACGTTTCTTACCTCCGTTACCTTATAAATCGTATGCCTACACCCGTTTTAAAAATGCTTACACCTTTTGAAACACTCTTTGGTCGTACACCCACTTATAAACATCTTCACTCTTTCGATTGTCTCTGCTTTCCTTGGTTGCGACCTTACACTTCTCACAAACTTGAACCTCGGTACAAACCTTGTATCTTTCTTGGTTACTCGCTCACTCAGTTTGCTTACCTATGCTTAGACCCGACTTCGAACCAAATTTATTCCTCACGTCATGTCATATTTGTCGATGATCAATTTCCGTACCCATCTTTGATCTCCTCACAGTCCACCCCACCCACTACTGATGCACCTGCTCCCTCATTCACTCCTCTATTAATTCCTCTAGATCACTAGGCACAGTCCAATGAGGTAGCATCGTCCTCCATTGCAGCACTTGCACCTTCGCCCAGCTCCTCTGATCCATGCCCGACCATATTGCCTTCCTATACCACCTCCCAACCTTCTACCGTCACATCTCCAGCCCAGCCACCTTAACAAACGTTATCTTCTGCACCTAAAAACACGACATCCTTAGACCCACCTAAACCCAAAACAGCCCAACAACCTCAAAACATGGTATCCCTTGCACCCCTTGACCTACCTCAACGCACCCACTCTATGGTAACTCGTGGTATGAACAAAATTTTCAAACCCAAATTGTACACTGTAACCAAACATCCATTACCCAACATAGATGAACCTCGTACCATTACCCAAGCCTTACAAATTCCTCAATGGCGTGAATCTGCTAATTCTGAATATGAAGCACTGAAACGAAATAACACTTGGACTTTGGTATCGGTTGATGAGGCTCGTAATGTTATTGGTTGTATGTGGATATTTCGGACTAAGCACAATCCTGATGGCTCCATTGCCCGTTACAAATCACGTCTTGTTGCTAAAGGCTATAGCTAGTGTTCTGGCGTTGATTACACCGAAACATTTTCACCAGTGGCAAAGCATCAAACCATTAAAATTGTACTTTCGTTGGCATTGGCAAATTCTTGGGCGTTACACCGAATGGATGTTAATAATGCGTTTCTTCAGGGACAACTTTCTGAGACCGTCTTTATGAGGCAACCGCTAGGCTTTGTTGATTTAGCCCGTCCTACTCATGTTTGTAAGTTACATAAAGCTATCTATGGTCTTAAGCAGGCTCCAAGGGCATGGTATTAGGAACTCTGTCGCTTCCTTCTCCAATATGGCTTTGTTACAAGTCGAAGTGACTCCTCTCTATTTGTATTTCATCAAGATGGGATAATGATGTATTTTTTGGTATATGTTGATGATCTTCTTCTCACGGGTAACTTCGCCTCTCATCTAGATCAGTTCTTGGCAGCTATTTCTGGTCGCTTCTCGCTAAAAAATATGGAATCTTCGACTTATTTTCTTGGAATGGAAATTATTCCTACGACAGGAGGTTTGTTCCTTTCCCAACAGCATTATATACATGACTTATTAACTCGTTTTGGTATGGCAGATTGTAGCCTATGTACTACTCCTCTATACACTTCTGCTTCACTTAAATTGGACGACGGTTCGACACCAACAGATGCAACTTTATATAGAAGCATTTTCGGCGCACTTCAATATGTCACCTTGACTAGACCGGATCTCAGTTTTTTGGTAAATAAACTGTCGCAATTTATGCACAAGCCTTCTAAGTTGCATTTTCAACAGTTGAAGAGAATTCTTCGATACCTCAAGCATACTCATAACTTCAGTCTATCTTTGTCTCAGCCAAGACACCTTTCACTTCATGCCTACAGCGACGCTGATTGGGGCGGGGATGCCGATATCAAACTCTCCACCTCTGTGTATGTTATCTATCTTGGTGGTAATCCTATTTCCTACAGTTCTAAACGCCGACGAACTGTTGCCCGTTCCTCAACTGAAGCAGAATATAGAGCCCGTGGCCAATACAGCTGCTGAAATAGTATGGATATGCAATATACTTTATGAACTTCATGTTCCCCTGTCCACTACACCCCGTATCTACTGTGACAATTTGGGTGCTACCTACGTGAGTTCCAATCCTGTGTTCCATTCACGGATGAAACATCTCTCTTTAGACTATCATTTCGTCCGTGAACTTGTTTAGCAGCAATCCCTTCAGGTATCTCATATATCAACAAATGACTAGATTGCTGACGCTCTAACAAAAGCACTTTCCAGGAGCAAATTTGAACAACTAAGATCCAAGATGTGCGTCGCTAGTCGCGACCTCATCTTGCGGGGGCATAATAGAGACGTAGACTAAGTCTTCTGTTTTGTAAATTATTCTTGGATTTATGTTTATCCATTGTATTTTCTGTTAAGATCTGATGTATACCTGATGTATATTTATACACCTTTAAGATGAAATCAACACACACCATTACGAATTATTCAGATCTTTTAGTATTCACCCAAAGCTTTTAAGAAACGTCTATTTTCTTTTGAAAAATCAAAATTTTCATTTTCATATATATGAATCATATACAATTAATTCGAATATTGCTTAAGAAGTTAATCAACATAGAAAGACAGAGCAAGAAAATCGATTAAAAAAAACAAAAATAACTTGTTACTTATACATGGGAATTTAAGACAGTCAAGAAAGATTTGTACAAATTATCAAATTGATTAAGAATGGAAGGGATTTAAGGAATTAAGGTTCAGTTGATTTTGGAGATTTTTGTGAACTTCCTTAAAAGTAAGAGGTAATGGTCTAAGATTTAGAGTCCTATATTGGTGTCAAATATAGGAGATATTAGTGTCGTGAAATTAAGTTTATGTATCAGAAACAAAGATGGAGGTAACAGTGTTGCTTTCTATACAGAGAAAGGAGAAACATAGGGTGTATCAGAAAAGGTTGATAAAGCAAACACATACAGGAGGGAGTAAATTGTGTGTAAAAAAAATTATACAAGATATTTTAAAAATGATAATATCCTTCCAAACAAAATAAGTCTGTAAATAGAAAGATCTTATCAACTTTCAAAAAGATCCTATTAACGTTGAAAACAAAAGAATCATATTAATTGAAAGGAGTTTGCTAAGGAGCTTGCTAATTGATAGGAGCATGGTATCGATAAAAAAACAAAAGGAGCATGTTAATCGATAGGGGTCTGTTAATGCTAAAAAACGAAAGGAGCCTTTTAATCGATATGAGCTTGTTAATGTTCAAAAAGAGAAAAGAACCTCTTGCAATATAAAAACAGAAGGAGTCTATTGTAAAACTGAAGGAGCCTCTTGAAAAAACAAACTTATAATGCGAAAATTTAAAAGTTAGAAAGAGAAAAAAAATGACACAGTCTATTTATATTAGTTCAGCTTACAACAAAGCCTATGTCTAATCCCAACTTGAGTATTTCACTATAAAATCCAAGTAGTAAATTTTCACTCGCCTCTCCAAGCTCATAAATACATATTTTTCAGGGTCTCCAACCTTCCACACTCGTAATGTTTAACAAAACTCTTCAAGCTCTTAACAAGAAATTTATAAAGGATTTAACAATCTTTTTCAATAGAATGATTTCACTTTCTAAGTCACAAAGAGTTTGATCTGACTTTCAATAATATTAATGCTGCTAAGGTATTTCACAAATCTATTGTATATCATAAATGCAGTGGCTCTTCTTTAAGTAGACAATTTCCTCAACTAGCCGTTGCTTAATCTATGATATCGTTTTTACTTAAATTTATGATATTCAAACGTTAAGATGAACATTCTATCAAGACTTTCAGAGGTAATTATTTGAATTAGTAAGATCCCTCCAGATGTTATGGAACCAATTCTGATTAGGTAAGTTCATAAAGAAGGTTCCTGTATGAAAAGAAGTAATTATCCTATGATTTTATTTCCTTTTAAGAATTATATCGTTGCCTATATAAAGAAATAAATCCAATTTAAATTTTAAAATATTATAAAATTATCATCAAAATGGTTAAACATAACCCTTGAGCTAACAATCTCACCCTTTTTGATTATGATAAACAATAATAGATATATTTTCAAATTTTAAATAATAATAAAGGATTTCGAAAGGTACTTGTAAACTTTATATGTTCTTACTGACAGTTATAATTAGAAGGAGCTTGAATTCTAAAGAAAGGAGCCAACTGTTTGTATATTACATATTTAAACTTCACAAGTTCATCAACATTTTAGCAACAGTTAGCAGAATATATCATTAATAGCAAACATATCATCAAGGTAATATTGAAAATATATCACAGAAGCAAAGTATGTCATTAACTATTCTCCCCCTTTGTCATTATCAAAAAAATAGAGGGGAAGAGTAACTAAGGCATCAAACATTATCATAAGTTATTAAGAAACAGATTCATTAAAAGAATTCATATATATTTCTAAGCAAAGTTTGCATGTCAAGAATTTAATTTTATTTACTGTCTATTTAGCTATGCATTTGATCTTCTAAACTAAGAGGGTCCTTCTAAACTAAAAGGGGCCTTCTAAAATAAGAGAAGCCTTTCATAAAAGAACATATTAGAAGGAGCCTGTTAATATCTACAAAGAGAAGTAGCATGGAATCTTTATACACAGTTAATATCAGATAGTCTGCACATACCAATCTCTTTTCTTAACATGCAAAATTTATCTTCAGAGAGTAGCTTAGTGAAGATATCAACTACTTGATTTTTAGTATTAACGTGTAAAAGACCAATGATTCCTTCTAAAACATGATCTCTAAGAAAATGATGCTTGATTTATATATACTTAGTCCTATAATGATGCACAGGATTTTTTTGAAAGATTTATTTCACTAGTATTATCACATAATATAGGAATATGATTAAAGTTCATAGAGAAATCTTGGAGTTGATGCTTCATCCGTAAGATTTGAGTACAATAGCTGGCAACTGCTATATATTCCGCTTCAGTTGTTGAAAGTATTGTGCAATTTTGTTTCTTGTAAGACCAAGAAACTAGACATCCTCCAAGAAATTGACAGTGACCACTTGTGCTTTTTTGATAGACTTATCACCTACATAATCTGCATCATAATAGCTGACTATGTTAAATGAGTCAATTTTTGGATACCATAATATGAAATCATAGTTTCGTGAAGATATCGAAAGATCCTTTTAACTGTTTGAAGGTGGCTTTCTTTTGTATCTGATTGAAAGTGTGCACAAAGCCATACACTAAGCATAATGTCTAGTCTTGAGCTTGTAAGATATAATAGTGACTAGAACATTCCTTTGTACTTTGTCGCATCTGTAGCCTTGCCTTCTTCATCCTTATCCATTTTAGTTCCAGTATAAATAGGAAAACCCATAGGTTTGGCATTCTCAAAATGGTACTTCTTGATGAGTTCCTTTATATATTTGTCTTGGCTAATAAAGATCCCTTTTTTTGTTTGTTTGATTTGTAATTCGAGAAAGAAAGATGGTTCTCCTATCATGTTCATTTTAAACTCCTCCTGCATTAAAGCTGAGAAATATTCACAAAAGGATTGATTAGTAGCTCCAAATATTATGTCATCAACATATATTTGCACTATGAGTAAATTGTTCTCCTTTTTATTAATAAATAAGGTTTTAACTACCTTTCCTCTTTTGAAGTTATACTTAAGTAGAAAGTTACTTAACCTCTCATACTATGCTCGAGGAGCCTGCGTTCGACCATACAGGGCTTTAGTCAACTTCATCATGTAATCAGGATGGTTATCATCTTCAAAACTTGGACTTTTCTTAACAAACACTTCTTCGTTAATATATCCATTTAAGAAGGCACTTTTAACATCTATTTGGAATAATTTAAAGTTTCTATAACATATAAAGGCAAGTAAAATTCGAATCAATTCTAGTCTAGAAACAAGCGTATAAGTTTCATCAAAATCAATACCTTCCTATTAATTATAACCTTGAGTTACAAATCTAGCTTTATTCTTTACCACCTTACCATTTTTTGTTAAGTTTGTTTCGAAATACCCAACAAGTTCCAATGAATGACTTATTTTACGGACAAAGTACTAGATTCCAAACTTTGTTTTTACCAAACTAATTCAGTTCGTCTTTCATAGCTAAAAACCAATTTTCATTAATAAGAGCCTCTTTAATGATTTTTGGTTCTAATTATGAGATGAGGGCAACAAAGTTGTTCTTGAAGGATGATCTGGTTCTTAGACTTTCAAAGGGAACTCCTAGAATATACTGCTGTGTATCAATACCTCTCCATTCTCTTGGTGTTCTTCGTTGTATAGGCTTCTGTTGAGAGGAAGGAGCCTACTCTATCTTGGCTTCAGAAGGACCTTCTTGATCTTATAATTCTAAAGGTACTATAGGTGTTGCCTGAGTCTAATATATATTTTTAGGAGCCAAGGGATGCTTTTCATCATCTGAATCAGCTGCTATTGTCGAGGGTAGTGTTTCATCAAATACTATGTGTATTGATTCTTCTATCTTATTTGTTCTTTTGCTATAAATTCTAAATCCTTTACTAGTGGTACTATAGCCCAAAAAGATGGCTTCATCTAATATCGCATCAAACTTTCCAAGATTGTCTTTTGCATTATTTAGAACGAAGCATTTACAACCAAATGCTCGAAAGTAAACAACATTCAGTTTTCTTCCTTTCCACAACTCATAAGGGGTTTTTTCAGAATAAGTCTTATAAGGCACTCGTTAAGTATGTAGTAGGAACTTGACATGGCTTCTGCCTAGTAACCATGAGGTAGATCACTTTCACATAGCATTGTTCTGACCATATCAACTAGAGTCCTGTTCTTTCTCTCAATAACTTCATTTTACTTTGGAGTCTTTGGGCATGAAAATTTATGAGATATCACATTTTAATCATAGAAATCTTTGAATTTCCTGTTATCGAATTCTCCTCCATGATTGCTCTGAATAGATGTAATGTAGTATCCTTTTTCAATTTGATTTTTTATGCAAAACTTCTCAAAGACTTCAAAAATATCATCCTTATTTGATAAAAAATAAACTCGTGCAAACCTAGAATAATCATATACTATAACAAAGTTGTAATGTTTACCACCAAAGCTTTGAGTCCTGGTAGGACCAAATAAGTCCATATATACAAGTTCAAGCGGCTAGTTAGTAGATATAATATTTTTAGGAGGGAAGCTACTTCTGATTTGTTTTCCTTTTAAACAAGCTTCACATATGTGATTATTCTCAAACTTCAGGTTAGGAAGTCCTCTCACTAACTCATTTTGGACAATTTTGATAAGATGCTCGTACTAGCATGTCCAAATATTCTATGCCAGATAAAAGAATCCTTTTCTATAGAAACAAAACATTTGACATTTTGTGAAGAGATATCTTCTAGTTGAGCACAATATATGTTCTAATTTCTATGACCAATAAATACAATATTGTCATTAAGATTATCAATAATTTCACAATGTGATGCATAAAAAGTACCTCTATAGCCCTTATCTTATAATTGTCTTACACTTAACAAGTTATGTTTTAATCCATCGACATAAAGAACATTATCAATAGAAGCAGAGTTAGAGTCACCAATTTTACCAATTCCAATGACTTTTGCCTTGTTTTTATAGGCAAAGACAACATTACCTCCATCTTTCCTTTCAATATGGTTAAGATGTAATATTTCTCCTGTCATATGTCTTGAACAGTCATTGTCAACTATCCATTGATTTTCTCTCTTCTCTGTTTTGAAGCATATCTGCATAATGTATTATCTTATTTTAGATACCCAAATTTTTCTAGGTACTTTTGCGTTAATGGTTTGACCTTTCGATCTCCACACATACTTTTGAGATAGTTTCTTCATTTTTCAAACGTAACATGAGTGACTAATATGAGCATGTCTACTACAATAATCGCAAAAAAGCAATGAATGATAGTTACTATGATTTTTGCCATTTGTTAGGTTCCTGTTATTTTGGCTATAGCTATTACTGGATTTAACAAAGAAATTCTTATATGGCTTAATATCGTTGTTTTCATTATATCCTATTTTAGCCTTGTCAAAAACACCTTTACCACTTCCAAGTAATGCATCAAGATTGTTCCTACCGTCAACAAAATTGGTAAGATCTTTTTCTAAAGAAACAACTTTTTCTTCTAAATGTTTTACATTAATAAAATCAGTTTCAAACAATGTACTCTCTAACTGGCTTAGCTTTCGTTCCAAGAATTCCTTTTTAAAAGAATTTTTGCTTGTCGTCATTTTCAAGGGACATAATTCTAGACAATAAAATATTATTCTCAGATTTTAGTGATTCATTCTTACTCATCAAGGATACATCATTATTTTGGACTTCTCAACCTTTTTGAAGTATTGTAATGTTAGTTTTTATATTGATCATACACTTCATGATATGCATCTCTTTATTCATCAATTTCAATATTGAAGTTAGAATAATATACCTCATCATCCCCTTATTTGGTCATAATGCAAACATTGCTGACTTCTTCAGGCTCTTTTTCTTCAAAGTTTTCAAAGTCCCCATCTGACCAGGCTACAATCATAGCTTGCTTTTTAGGTTTTCTATTTTTTATTTGTCCTTTTGAAAAAGAGGGCCTTCTGGTCTTGTGCGTCTAGGTTTCTTGTAGTGATAGCATAAGATTTGATTGTTTTGTGTATTGCTATTACTGCTTGTCCCTTTTGATAGGAACTTGTTGTTTCCAGTTTTCTTATTTGCTTCTCTTTTCTTCATAAGCTTCTTTTTGTAGAATTGGGCATATTTTATAACCATGAAATTGAATTTGTCATCTCCATCTATTTGCAATTTAGTGTCACTTTCATCTCCGTTTGATTCATTAGCTACTTTTAGTGTCATTCCTCTTTTGTATGAGGATCCTTCGTCCTGCCTAAGTTTGGCTTAATGGATCATTAAGTTTCCTCTTAACCACTTGAGTGAGATAGTGTCGAGATTCTTTGTAGTCTCTAGAGCTGTCACATTAGGTCTCCATTCCTTTGGCAGTGACCTTAGAGTCTTTGTTACTATCTCATCATTAGCATATACCTTTCCGAAGTTCTTTAAGGATGTGATGACATTATTGAAACGTCTAAAGAATTCGTCTATAATTTGTTCCTATTTCACTATAAATAGTTTCAAATTGATGCACTAAAAGACTTATTCTATGTTTCTTCACTTGTTCATTCCTTCAAAGGTGACTTGTAGTTTGTCCCACATTTCCTTTGTTGTAGAATAGTAAGATATCTTTTTGTACTCTTCCGGAGATAGTGCACAGATCAAATAATGTTGGACCTCGAACTTTTCTTGGAAGATTAGAACGATTGAATAAGAAATTTTGGTGACTAGTCACGAGTAAAGAACAAATGAATAAAGGTTTTGAACCAAGAAATGATAGACAAGAGTAAAGTATAGAATGAGAAATGTGGATAAATTCATGATTTGCTACAGTGTTTTTGGTGAATAAGAGATTTTGAAATAGAAAGAATCAAGGTAAAAGTTAGCAGTAAAATGAAAGCAATATTTGTATGGTAAGTTGATGAAGAATATATACATACGTGTATGTTCTGTTATTACTGTTCGTGATAAATCATGGATTATTTTTCTTTTTGGATGATACTGATTTGAAATGAAGTTGAATTTGTGCAATAAATGAAGCAGAAAAGGTGATCTTGGTATGAGTTGTGTAAAGGAAAGATTTTTGAAATAAAGAGTTGATCTGAAAATGTTCACTGAGTGTGCCTCGGTCTATTAGCCATAGTTTTTTTCTCTAGTTATCCAAACGAGATGGTTCTTGATTTGGATTAAACTAGAAACATATGGCTACATTTCTTATGCAGACATCGGATTTCAATTCTGTCACTAAGAGTCTCAAAATTTCATGAAGTTAAGAATTTGGTGTAGTATGTTGGTGTATGAATGGAAATTTCGTCTTCAGACTTTAGGGGCAAATTTAGGATTGATATAAATAGATTTAGGCAAAGTTATCTTCTAGGAAGTTGCAGTCTTTCTTTTATCTTTCCAACGGTATATAGCATGAAATTTTTGGACCTCTGCGCTGAAAGTTATGGTCTTTATGAGGGGAGATGCTCTGGAGAGTGTAGAAAATGATTTAGATTCGTCTTAGTTTGACTCTGCTTCGTCTTAGTTTAACTTTTGTTTTGTCTTAGTTTGACTCTGCTTCATCTTAGTTTATACCATCTTAATTTGACTTTTGTTTCATCTTAGTTTGACTCTGCTTCATGTTAGTTTCTATCGTCTTAGTTTGACTTTTTTTTGTCTTAGTTTGACTCTGCTTCGTCTTAGTTTCTATCGTCTTAGTTTGACCGTCTTAGTTTGTATCGTCATATTCTGGTCCATTTTTCATCCTTTTAGAGGCCGAAACTCACTTCGAGCCTTCGGAGAGTTGTAGCCCTTGAAGTCTTCTTTCCAACCATTCAAATAACACCTTAATCCGATATCTGTAGGGAAAGTTATGGCAATTTTCCTAACCTTGTATCATCTGATGTCCTCACATTCATCTTAAAATGACATCATATTGTCTGTTCTATTTTTGACCCCTCAGATGAAAGAACTTGTCTTTGAGGTCTTCATGAGAGTTCTAGCTCTTGAAGTCTTCTTTCCAACCATCCAAATAACACCTTAATCCAATATCTGTAGGGAAAGTTACGGTAATTATCCCAACCTTGTATCATCTGATGACGTCACATTCTTCTTAAAATGATGTCATATAGTCTATTCTATTTGTGACTCCTCAGATGAAAGAATTTGTCTTCTAGGTCTTCATGAGAGTTCTAGTTCTTGAAATTTTTTTTCGAACCATCTAAATAACACCTTAATCCGATATCTGTAGGGAAAGTTATGGTAATTTTCCCAACTTTGTATCATCTAATGATGTCACATTCATCTTAAAATGACGTCATATCGTCTGTTCCATTTTCTACCCTTTAGACGATAGAATTTGTCTTTGAAGCCTTCATTAAAGTTGTAGCTCCTCTTTCCAATAGTCAAAAACGAGATCAATCCGACATTGTTTGTGAAAGTTATGAAAATTGCGCCAAAATAGGTTCAATTTGATTGAGGTCTTAAACATAGTTGCTTCTTTTGACCATAACTTCTTCACTAGACCTCCAAATGACTTGATTCTTGAACCATTGGATTCGTAAGACATTGCTTTACATATTCAAAAAAATCAAAGCTATCTGAAATGAAGTAAGAAATATTTAGTGAAAAACAAGGGACGGGTACAGTGAGTGTACTCTTAAGTAATATGAACTGGTGTTATTCCACTGAACATACTTCAGTATTTTGATGATTTCGGGATCAGTAGAACACCAAATGAGATGATTTCTGATTTTTGATAAACTAGAGACATGGAGTTACAAATGGTATGAAGAAATTGGAATCTAATTCAGTCTCTAAGATGTTTAAATTACAGATGGAAGTTGTGCATAATATACTGTTATGAACAAGAGCAGTCCAAAAATGTTTGAAGTATATCTTTTGAATCACTGAACCAAATTGAATGATTTTGGAGGGATTAGAAACTTAAGAGAATGGGGGACATTTTTCTGGAAGAAAGTGTTATGTTAGAATGTTCAAGGTTATTTTTGACAAGACACTTAAGTTTAAAAGAACATAAGCCTATAAAGAAGGATAAAATGGAGTTTTTGTACTCATTAAGGGCATAATTGGAAGAAGAAACATTGTTTTGCTTATAAATAAAGGAGAAAATGTGAATGAGAAGATTCTAGAGAAACAAAATGCGTGGATGAGAAAAGAGATAAGAGAGAGAAAATATGAGAAAGAATGAAAGAGGGAAAGAAGAGAAACAAGCTAGGCTTTCAATTATATTAGCCCTCAAGAGAGATTTTGAGGTTGTTCAAGAAGAGAAAAAATGTAGAGGAAGAGAGGAGTTTTCATTTGAGCTAAAGATCCCTTCATTTGGTGAAGAATGAAGGGACCAAGAGAGATAAGAGGATACAAGAGAAGAAGCATTTTGAGCAAGTATACAAGTAAGGAACTCAAGGTGGGTACATGTTTATGACAAAATCTATAAGCCACTATTTTTTTCTTTAAATCAAAGAAATTTTCTGATTTCATTTGCATCATAAGTGATGCATTATGGTTTATGAATGATTTGTGAAATCTACCATATGTTTGCTATACGATTTGAATGAGATTCTCAAAAAGAAGAGACTATGAAAGTGATATCTTTGAAAAAGATGCATGTTTATGAAAGCATATTTTCAAGAATAGTTTGCAAGATATATGTCAAGTATATGAAAAGCAAGTTTTCAAGAAAAGTGTCTTTTTGTGCATCAAGCTTACAAGATTTTGAAATCTATGTGTTATGTGGGTTTGTGGTGGTCCCCTAAGTTAAGTCACGTGCACGTTGACCAAGTTAAAGGCTTCTCCCGCCTGCCTGCTAGTGGCATGGAGCTCCTTCATAGACTCCCATAAGTTCACGGCTACGTAAGACCATTATATGGAAATGCATAGTACGTTCTATTTTGGATCCACCCGAACCAATTTGATGTGCTTATGTGTTCATGATAAGTTGATATGAGTGATGCATTCATGATTGGCATGCACATGAATTTCTGCATTGAAAATGAGTTATAAACGTTTTGGCTGAAAGCCTAAGGAACATGTGATTATAAACTCAAAGAAAGTTTTCTAAGACAAGTAAAATGCTTTCCAGGTTTCTGTTTAGTTTTTATTATAAACTGTTACCCACGAGCTTTCAAGCTCACCCCCTTCCTGTTCCATCCTCAGGTGATAGCTAAGAGATCAAGTGATCAAGAGCATAAAGGATTTGCTACATTGGTTATTTTGTATTTTTGTTTTAAGCCAATGGTGTGGCTTTTGATTTGTAAATAAAGTTTTCAAACTCTGTTGCTTGAGTAATGAAATGATAGATTGAAGAAGTTTCGATTGTGTATGTCTATATTTGACTCATGTGTTAAAATGGATGAGTTGGTTTTTAATGTTGACTTTTAGTGGGCATGCCACCTTTGTGGAATGATGTCTATTAAGGGTTCATGGGAATAACCCTATAAGGTAGTATGCACGTTCAAGTTAAGTACAATGATTTTTCGCAAGAATTGGATTCTCGAGAAAAAAAATTCAGATCCAATATTTGTGGTATCAAAGCAAGAAAAGGTATTCGGAAGTATTAACGTATGATTCATTTCTGAAGAGTCCGGAACCCAACATTGAGTGGTATCAGAGTAAGAAGAGGAATCGATGATGTTCAAGGAAATTCCATCAGTTTAAGCTCACGTTCAGTATCCAAAGTTGGGCTCTGGAAACGGTGCCTAACATAAGTGGTATCAAAGCCCAGTATTAGGATCTTACATAGGCAACTTTCAAAATATGAGTCAATAGCAAGAGCGATTGCTAAAAGTTCAACCCAATAGACTTAGTGAGAAGAATAGTGTCTTGATAGAGTGAATGGTAAAGAAAGTTTGTGGACATTTAGCAATAAGAAATATGTTAGACATAGATTCCATATTTGTGGTTATGTTATTGAATAAGGTGACGGAATCCCATTGTGGATATGTCTTTGAATTGATATGGATATAAAAAGGGTTTTCTTGAATTGACTGAGAAAGAAATAGAGACATAGGTGAAAATGACAAGATTTAAGGAGTGCAAGTAAAGAGGCATTGAAAGGTTGAACTAGGAACTGAACAGGATTGTTTAATTGAGGTGATAACAGTTATGATTTAGCATAAGAATATGTCTATGATATTAAATCAGAATGTCATGATGATTAGGGATCAATGATTTGGAATTGATTAAGGATATGCGTATAGAAGATCTAAAAGATGACAATAGGAAAATGAGACAGAAATGAGGAAATAGTAAAGGGAAAATGAAATGGACATAAATGACTTTTCATGAGATGAATGAAATGATATGTAGTATGGAGAAAGATAGAAATGCATACAAAATAGAATTTTATATATGAATGAGATTAAGGAAAAGATGAAAAATTGAATGAGAAGAGTAAATGCAAATATGGTTGAAGACCAGTGAAGATTAAAGCATCATTTATGTAAGATATAATTTGGTGATTGTAAGAAATAAATCTCTTGATAGAATGGGATCAATTTGTTGATTCACACCTATAATGCGAAGATGATAACAGTTGATTGATAAGATTGTATGAATGAACAATATAGATGATTGTAGCAAGAAATCATTTTCAGAGCAGGATTTCACTGAATGAGGTTAAGCAAATCAGATAGTTTTACACTAAGAATGATCAATGAAGAATTAAATCTGAAATGATTCAAAAGTGAGTATTAGAGTCTTATTCCTGATGGAAACTCAAGCATAAAACGTAGAATATTCACCTTTGTGTTTTGAATTCTTGAATTTGGGGTGACGTTATTGTTTATATGAGGAGATCAGTCAGATAAGAATTTTGATAAGTTGATATTTTTATTTTATATTTGGTGGAAATTACGTTTTTAATGCAAGATATTTTGATGTTTTTGATGGATTTATTTTCTCTCTGTTATTTTAGACAGTTAAGGAAGGTTTGTTGATTTGTCGATTATTTGTGCTTATCCAGAATATTTTAAATGGAGTTCAAAATCATAAGAGCTGTTCTATCTTCTTGGAAGTCAAAAACAACCATCTATTTTGAAAGTGGATGGGGGTCATTAGCGAGAATCAGAGGGAGGAGCTGAGGATTTTATCTCCTTATCATTTATTAGGTTAAGGAGATCCCTCTATTTTTGGGGAAAACGTTCTTCTCTTTTATAAAGGGAGGAGGGCTATTTGTTTAGGGATCCATCGGACGCAGATTACATTTTGTTAGTGAAAAAATAGCCATGAACGGCTAACTCTTTTATTTCCAGCTTAAGGTCTAGTCGAAGTGTTGAGTTCTACGGAAGTGTTGTGAGATCTAAACATTCTTCTCCTTACTCATTTCAATTCTTCAATATTTATTTGTTTCCTGCACTTATTGGCTTGTGGTAGATGTTTATTTTCTGTTTAATTAAACAGTTTGGCCAATTGTTTAGTTAATTAGGATAATAAATTGCTAGTTAATGAGATCGAATTCGTAGGGGGAGCATTCGGGTAATTCGGGCCCAATTTTCACTGTTCGGGCCCGGCCCGAATTACCCAAAATTTGGCCCGCTCGAACCCGAAATTTGGCCGGCCCGAACTTACCTGGCCCGAATTACCCGAAATTTTGTTTGGTTCTCTTTCAAAAATTACACAAAATAACTAAATACTTGAATTGCATTCTCATATCTCAACAAATAGTTGAATTCACTAATAATATAACCAAATATTTCAATTAACTAGCATAATTAATCTGTTAATTCTACAAGAAAAATAACGAAATACATTTTCATAATTTTTTAAAACCTAATTTAGGTAATCGGGCCGGCCCAAATTTTTTTGGAGTTACCCGTCCCGGCCTAAAAATAATTCGGGTAATACTCGGGCCGACCCGAATTACCCGAAATTTAACATTTTCTTACCCGAATTAATTCGGGCCGGGCCGGGTAATCGGACCAGCCCGAATAATGCTCACCCCTACGTAATCGTTTGGTTGAGTTAACAATTGTAGCAAATAATATAGCTTGATAAGAACCATATTTTCAGGTTATATTAAGGAAACAAATAATCTAATTTGAATGAACTACGCATGTGGTTTATTGGTTAGGATCAAGTCTTTCTCATTTTTAGTGTTGTCAATGAATTGAATCATATACGCGAGTTAAGATTATTTGTTGGTAAGTGACAGCGCATGTCGAGTGCACTGCAAAATTTACCTAACTCTATACACTAAAATCCGTAGTTATGGTAAGTCGGGATCGAATCCACAGGGAATGTTCGGTTAATTTCTATAATGAAATTAATTGATGCAAGAAAGGTATATGGGGGGTTTTTGGTTTTCAAACAGTTTGGAAAATAAAGGTAAAAGTAAACTATCGAAAATAAATTAAAACAAGTAATCAAAAATGTGAAATGTAGCATCCCATTACCCATGTTAGGGCTAGAATTGTGAATTTTGAGAAATTTCTGTGAAATTAGGAAAATGCACATCATGCATAATTAATT
>JAOTAX010136664.1:0-17476 GCA_025629825.1 Erythroxylum guanchezii | reverse complement strand
TGAGTGACTGTGGGAAGATGCCAAGGAGGCGTGAATCTCGAAGATGCGACGGAGAGAAGGCAGAGGAGAAAATGTGACGGAGAGAAATGCTGGAAGAAATAATGTGGAAGAAAAGCTTAAGATCAAAAGAGAAATGCTGGACGATGATGACGGTGGTTCGAGGCGGCGGCGGCGAGTTGTTGGCGCGGCGTGTTATCCTCTCTCTATTTCATTAGATGTCAAAGTTGTTGGAGGCGTGTAGTATACGGTGATAAGTGATTAAGGTTTTTTCCTTTTTTAAAAAAATAATTTTCATCCAATAAGCTTTTGACACATGTCATTGAAAGTCACAGTAACCGATTGAATCTGCTATAGCAGGTTAAAAGGACTCATCGTGACCTTAATTGAAACCATAGGGAGCTGTGATGCCGAATTTAAAACCGCAGGGAAAATATGCCGTAAATTAAAACCACAGGGACTTTTGCTGCCAAAAAACCAAGGAAAATCCCAAAGAGCATCATTTGTCACATAAGCATCCTTCCAAGGATTGTCACGCCACACATCCCATACCATGATACTATTGGTATCAGCCTTTCTACCTTCACGTCTTTGTATTCAGTGGCATGTTCGTTATTCAGGTGCGATAGCAAAATGATGGTTATAAATGTGACAGTGAAAAATGCTATATATTTTGTCAGTTATGGGATTAATTAATGTGAAAAAAAGGGAAATTTATCCACCGCAACCAATTGATGATTTCCCTTTTTTTCCCATTTCCCTTTTTGCAGTGGATACATTTCCCTATTTTTACGGATAATACGTAATCTTATTTATAATTAATGAAAAGATTGTTTTCAATTAGATGAATACAATATTTTAAAACTTTTAATAAAAAATAAGTGTGATGACAATTATAAAGAGGGAGACGGCAAGAACTGAAAATGATGATAAAAAGAGAAACATTAATAAAACAATTTAATTATTAAGAAATAATATGTTTCTATTTGTTTATCTATGAAAAAATTAATTTTAAAAAATTTCAAAATGTCGAATTTATTGTGAAAATGTTGTAATTAGTATTTAAATATAAGATGAGATTGAATGCGAAACCAAGTTTGGAATATTGCCCAATCGTAATTGAATCTGGGCTGCCACCCAATTGGCAGACAACTGTTGAACGGTTTGGGCCGTGCTTGGGGTGTTAAGAGGTCCTATTTTTCAGTGCACTAATTACACACAATTTTGTAGCTTAACTGTCATGAATAAGATCACATGCTGTACCCGTCTTTCACAAACACACCGGTGTTTAATCACAAACGAATGCAACAAATGGAAATTAAATAGGTTTCAAAGGAAACAATCGCTACATTCCCACCGAAATCTCTTACTACATGTTAATCATACACTTGTGTACACCTTTATGTCAGGTCCAAGTACTGACAGAAGGATCATCACACTGACATAAGTTGAGACGCTTAAAAGCTATCAGCTAAATCCACAATTACAGCTGCACGAGCTCAGCCTCCAAAATAACTAAAATTCTATGTCCTTTGTATAAGCATCTATAATCACCCTGCATGATTGTTAAAATTAAAGGAAGTTCACAGGAGGAAGACCTAATCTACCCGCCTGAACTAGGATCAGAATAACTACTCACTCTCACTCTCTGAATCCAGAAAGCTAAACTCCTTGTATCCGCCAAGCTTTATTATAACTGTTCCTTTGTTCTCTTCCTTCCATTCAATATCTTCCTCTTCCAAAAGTTTAATAACCTGAACCAATTAAATGGCTTCACATTTTTATCATGAACTGAGATGTAAAACTTTATGAAATTTTAAGAATTCGTACCGATTGTTTGAGTTTTGATTTCCCCAAACCATGACTTCCACACCCCGTGATCACTCTAAGAGTTTGAATAGCTGAAGCAGACAACACAAGGTAGTTATGTAAGAAAAAAAGAATGTCAAGAGCAAAGGTCATGCACACGCATATGAGAGCTCAACAAATGCTTACAGTTTGTGTATGTTCCAAACAGAAGGTGAACTTTTAGAAGTTGCATTGCTGGTTTGACATGCTGACCATGCAAATCAATTGTTACAACATTCTCTATGCCCTTATTTCTGCAGAATACTTGCAATGTTTTAGCCTATTCACTAACAGCAAAAGGGGAGTTGAACAAACAAGATCAAATCAAGTCTGTAGCTTGCCATGCACTGACCGAGCTTTAAATATATCTTGACTTGCTTTTTTATCTGCCTCTCGAGCCAACTTATTCTGCTCCTTCCCCTATAACAACGAGACATTGAATAATTAAGTGGAAATTTCCCAATCATTTTCATATTGACTCTGAAGATAGAGCCAAGGTATTTCATTTCACAAGTTAGTGTAAAAATTGTCAGATACGTTACAAGAATCCCCTCCAAAAATGCAAGATAAATAAATGGAATATCATTGTTAACCAATACCCACCATAAATATCATGATGTAACTTTTATTGCTGGAGTAATACATCAAAACCATGCAGAAGATAAAATCAGAGAAGTTTACAACTACTGCTCATCAACATTTTATAGATCACAAGTAAAACAACAAATGAGTGACAACAAATATAGCAGCAGGTAAATTGGAACCTAGACGGGGAAGAAAAGACTAAGAGATGCCAATGAAATAGCTAAGACTAATGCATGTTGTATCCAATCACACAGTCAATACAGCTTCTAAATTATTGACAACTTAGACGAGTTTCAGGCTCACATCTACTGCAACTCAAACACAAGTTGAGAACATAACAGAAAGAGTCCAAGAAGAACATGAGTGCTTCAAACATTCACAAATTCTCCAAAACCTAACGGTCCAACATCAATTATCTAGCAGCTATACTGTATCAAAGATCAACAAAAAGATGGATTACATGCCACATGTTGGATGGAAAAAAAATCACAATAACAAGAAAATGACATACAAATATGACATGTAAGATGCACTTTTAAGAAAGAAATATACAAGAAGACAATCTTGATTAGGAAGTAATTGCAGTGGTTATCTTATTTAGGCAGTAATCATCTTATTTATAGAGTGTATTACTTCTGTAAGTCCAATTTTTTTCTTGGAAATAAGCTAGCAGATTCCTATTCTATTTACTTCCTAAAAGCTCTATGTTGTGTACCTATTTAAAGGGAATTACGATGAATAAGAAAGCAGCCAGAATTTCCTGTAAAAATAGTTGACAGAAAGCTTGTTAAGGACAGGTTTTCTAAATAGTAACCTTAGGACCTACAAAGGGGAAGAACTCTAGAAAAGAGGATTTTCTTGTGAGTCGTCACATGACTAGATCCCACACAAAAACAAATATCAGAATCCTGAAGTGGAATCATGGAACTTCTTTTTTTATTAGACTCACCTGGTCAGAAAGGTACGCAGCATACTGTTGCTGTCCTCTTGAGTATGCTTCAGTCGCCTGCATAGAAACTTGAGTCAATAAAATAAAGGAAAAAAACTGAGTTCCAAGTGCAGAAAAGCCGAATGCAGTAGCTAAAATTCCTTGTTACAGAGGAAGTAACGAAGGCTACTTACTCTTCGATAGTAGGATCGCATTGCATCCCAGTGCCCACTTGCAGATCTTCTGAAAAGATCATAGTCATTGCCGTTGCCTACAATTTTTTTAGAACTAGATAATGAGATCCAGAAAAAGGATAGATATCAAATGTTCAAATGTCACATAGGAAGCAATTCACAGTTCTTTACTGCTTCTCATGTGCAACATAATATTAAGTTTTGAAATGGCACAAAACTGACAACAAAAGGACATATTTCACACAGCATGTAGCAGCAGATAAAGTGTCATAAGTACAATTTAATTTTATATACCGCATTTATCTCTCTTAAGTCCTCCATCACTAGATGGACAGACATCAACACCAGGTCCCATTGACTGAATTTTCTTCACTACATTCCTCCAATTCATAGTGCTTGTTTTTCGTTCAGAATTCTTGGGGATGTTAAACAAAGATTCCAACAACTTTTGAGGAAGATCTGATTCATTACTTTGCTGACTAGTTGAAAATGAATCTTTTGAACAACTAAGATCCTCCCAATAGCTCCTAAAATTAAAACAAGAATTTTACGGTTAGTTACAGCTTCAGGTGAATTAAGGATCAACCACTGAATTGTCATTTGATTAAGAAATCTAAAAAAGAATAGCTCCATTCCTAATCAGTATGTGATCATCCATATAGTTCTACTAAAAATGTATCACAACCTTAAGGAGAGTAAAGGTTGGAGCAGCTTAACTGCTCCAACCTTTAAACTGCTCCAACCTTTACTCTCCTAGAGATGTAATCCATGTTCTGTGTTGGATTGCTGAATACTGAAACTATCATAAACAATGATTTCCTGAACAACTTTTTACAGTTGCTTTGTGGTCCTTACCTGCAACCATATATACTTTCGTAAGCTTCGCTATTCGATGATTGTGAATTGCATTCGGATGACCTATTTGGCAACTGTTGCAAAACTATATAATGTTAACAAATGGTAAAACAAAGTCCTAGGATTAAAGACAAGGTCCAATAACTCTGACATCAGCTACAGGACAAAGAATGATGGATCACCAAAAAAAAAAATATATATATATATATATAAAACAAAGTAAGCAGTTCAATTTATATATCATTTTAGTAACACTGATCAGCTCATCTGTTGTAACAAAAACTATATGAATAGAAGCAGTCAAATTGGAACAGGTAAAATTCATGATGAGGCATTTTTTCACAGGCTACAGGAATGGTAAGTATAATACCATGTCATTTCATCAGCAATAGTACCAAAAGATCACCCTCCACCTTAAGAATTTCACTATACTTCAATATTTTCTTCTAGAATGTAGCCTTATGGTGTTACTTCCCAAATCCAATACTTGGTGTAAAATGTGACAAATTGATGAACTAACACAAACGCATGGAGAAACAAACTAATGAAAGAACGTCAACGTCCACAGTTGTCATATCTCAGAAATGAAGAACTGTATTGAAGAGACATTATATCAAGACTCACATTTATGGATGGAACCTGAATGAGAGAACCAGGATACAATCATACCCTTTAACACTGTTTAATTGACTGTTCTAGAAAATTGCTAGGAATGACTATTGAGCTAAGTAACAGCCCTTAAATGAGAAGCATGCAATAAGAACTACAAATGGAATGGGATTACCTAGAAATCTGACAGATCTATGGTTCATAACTTACATTTTCATCATGCTCGGGAAGGAATCTGGCATCTGCTGTATAGTTTAAAGTACCATTAGTATATTTAATCCCAGGCTGCTTGCGGGAGGAAGCAGACAAATCAAGCAATACATCCAATGCCTGAAAAAGTAAGAAAACCCAAGAAGTGTGGATACCAGGCTCTGCCAAAGCATTAAAGCAAATAAGAACCGGTTATCATCATTGCAAGAGCTACAACCTTCCACAAATGATTTCAAAATGAATGAGAAATCTAATGTATTCGACAGTTAGCTTCTCTAGGTCACAAAAGCAATAAACCTCACGAAAAGGTCAACCATTTCAGAACATGAATAGAATAAAATAGTGAAGCAAACACCGTCACAGAAACTTAATCCCATGTGAGTGAGCATAAAAGTCAAAAGAAGGAAAGAAAATAGTTTGAAAATGCTCATTCCTTTAGTACCTTATCAACATTGTAACCACATTGACCTGCAAATACAAAACATAAACTTCAAAATAGATATCAAACAAAGCATTAGTATCAAAAACACGAAATATCTTTAAATGCACACAATTTAACCACAAAATCAGGACGAGGCATCGTCAAGTTTTGCTAAAGAACACTAGTTAATTCAAGGAGAAGAAAGGAAAGGACAAAAAGAAAAGATCCTCATATTTGCTCATGCAATCGAAGAATGTTAAACAACCGAACGAAAGAGGTGTGAAGAGCTAAGTAGCAGATACTCACAAAGCACGTCCCTAACAACAGCAAAGCTAAGTTCACAATCATCACCCAGCATAGAACACAAGAACTGCTCTGCCTCTTCCTCTTCCTTCCCTAATCCACCGCTTCCAAATTGATTCCTTGTGAACGAGTCTCTCCTAGCGCTCGCCTTCACGTACCCTTTCCCTAACACCGTCGAAACCGTCCCCGTAACAGCCATTACTCTTTTCTGCATATTACCACCCCTAAATCCCTTCCTATTTATCAATCTACCCTCCACAAACCCCTCCGAGGAGACCGTACTACTCGAACTGGATCCTAATCCCGACTCCGAACTCGAAAACCCACTGCTAACCAAACTCGTGGACGATGGATCCTCCGAGTTTTCCGTGAACTTGGTGAGGATCTCCGCCGCCTTTTGAGCGTCGCCTTCCGCTTCCTTAATCGCAGACGAGGCCTCCTTGAGAGAGATCGAATCAAAAGCATCCATTAAACCGGTAAGAACAACTTGAGATTCATGGTTTCCTTGTTTGCCACCGTTCCCGTCACGAGCGCCGGCGGCGCGTGATGTGCGCTTCTTCTTTCTCCTCTTGCTGGACTGCTGCTTCATCGAGATTCTGATTTAAGCCTCCGACTCCGAATTTATGTGAGTTTTTTTGGGGTTCTTCGCGAGATAGCGGTTGATTAAGAGAACGAGGGTGTGAACAGGACGGGAGTGGAAAAAAGAATTGACGAGAATCCTAAATTACAGAGGCTTGGGTTGGCAAGTTTATAGAATTGATTGAGATGCAGAATCTGGAGCATACGCGTTTAGTGGGGTTGAAATAAAAAGATGATGTGTTTTGTTACACCACGCTCCTCTGCAGAATTTGTGTACCACTCTCCGGGAGACTGGACTAATATGATCCGGAAGTCCCAAATTCCACCGCCGTTGCGTTGCGGATTCGGAGGACGAGGGAATCTTGTAATAAAGGCGTCTCAAAAATAAAGAATCTGACCACTTGGACAAATCTTAAGAGTTAAGATATCCCCAAACTATTATTTAACCTTTAAATACACGATGCCCATTTTTGAAACCACAGCTATCAATATCATTCTCACAAACCTATTCAAATCCTTCTCAAAATTTCTGGTCCAGCTTTTGCACGCAATATTTAGTTTCAGGTTGTTTTTATTGTTATTTTTAAATTTCCATTTAGGAAAAAAAATTATTTCAGTTTTTTTTTTAATTTTCAAATTTTATGAAAATAATAAAAGTAGTTTTATTTTCTGTTTTTTTCCCAATCTAATTTACTATCAAATAAATATATTTTATTTATTTATTTAATATATTAACTTTTAATAAGAATTATGAATAAAATTAAATATTAATTTATAATAAAAGTTAAATTTTAAATTATTTATTTCAATAAAATAAAAATTTTTATGGATAATTTTTAACAAATATTATATAAGAGACTAAAATAAATTTATTAAATTAAAAATAATATATTTTTAAGTTTTATCTAATATCTAATTATTATTAGTGATAAAAATATAACTACATTGACATTAACAACTAAACATGTTTTTATTTTTATTTGAAAGATAAATAAAACGGGAAAATATAATATAAAAATTGAAAACTACATCAAAAAAATATAAGTAGAATCAAATGAACCCTTAAGTATCAACTGGCCTAATTTAACTCTCGGAGCATAAATTATGACATAAACCAAAATACAATGACAACCTTTGTTATCATATAAGTTAAATTTATTTGAAAATATAATAAAATGATGTTGATAAACTAAAAAAAAACAACCTACAAATAAAAAGAGCCCAAAATATGAAAACCTAACAAATATGTAGCCAAAATATTCCTAGATGGTGGAATCAAAATGTGGATGATGAACATGTTGGGAGTGAATAATGGACATGATGAAAAGACATGGCTAAATGAGCTTGAAGTTAGAAAGTTACAAGAGAGATGCTAGGCTAAGGTTAAGAAAACAGTGACAAAATGTTATCTAGAATGTGTGAAGTGAAGAAAAAAAACTACCTAAAATTAAGAAGATTGTGTAAATTCACCATAATATGAGAGTTGACTACACAAACCCTAGAAAAGACAACCTCAAATACAATCAAAATACCTTGTACTATTTTTCAGTTTTCTTTACATTGTGTATTCATTTTCATTATCCTAAATTTCCTTCAAAACTTGTACTATCCCTTTGTTTAAATTAAATAATTTCTTAATTTAACACATTTTAGCATATTGGTAGCTTAAAATTGTTTTTTCTGAGTTTTTAAAAGCCTACTTATATTTTCGATAAGAAATTAGGTATAAATTATGCAAGAATTCCTCCCTAGTACGCTTAGGTTCCAAATTCACACCAATAATTTGGCACACACCTGAATTCCATATTGAAACTAATAGTTTGGCACGCTGGATAGGACCCAATGCTGCATAAAAGGAATAGAAAAGAAATTGTTACGCCTCCATCCTTGGATGAAGAAGTCCTTGCTGCAGTAAGGAATGAAGTTTTTGTATCCCAAAAGATTGAGAATCTTGAGAAGGCAACCTCGCCTTTAGGTAACTCTCCTGCTAGCGAGAATCCAAACTTACTTTAATGAAATGGAATTTTTTGCACAAACAAAGTTCCAGAATTGAAATCTAACTTAGCCTTAGTTAAGGTAATCAAGATACTGATAAAGAGGGTTAACAAATTTTTTACTGCTTTAGCACAGATTGCTAGGTAGAATTCTTTTGCTTTAGCAAAGTAAATAACCAAAGGATTTGAGGGGTGTCTTACTCCAAACATGGTGGAAGTTGGAGAGTGTAGTTGTCTTCCTACTGCATACTCTATAAATGAAAGATACATTTATCCTCGTAAGAGAGAGGATGTTCTTGTGGCACCTTTGCACATTAATCTTGGAAATGGAAATGGTCAATAGGCGGTCAGGCCCTATGCTCTTGGCAGGGAAGGATTTGTTGTGGAAGTTAAAGCTAATGGACCACAATACGGTCTAAGAGGTAACATTATAATTGTAAACTATAATCATATAATTCCCCCTCCCCTATTCAAATAAAACTACAAATCAATATGAAGCCATTAAAAAAATAGTTTAAAAATTATATGTACCTAGTTTAAGATAGCTTAGTTGTTGAAATTCCGTAAGCCTTATCTAGAACATATCGACCACGAGAATCCTTATCTTATATGTAACACACCACTACCATAGAGCATATACTCGAACATCTAGAGGACATTCAAGAATATACCCTATGAGAATGGCATGTTAGAGTAATCATATTCACCATTATGGCATCATACAGAACATAATTGATCATAAGTTCAACATTTCTCATTTCATTTCATAAACATCATTTACATTGTCATTACATCTCATAATCCATATATGTACATTACAAAAACATCTGAGAGTTTACTGTTCTTTACGACATATCTAACATGAAATGAGATGCTGCCATAAACAATCTATTTAAACTTCTCATACATTAGTTGACCAGATCTTTGAGCCATTCCTGATTCTAAAATTGACAATACTAGACTGCTACAAGATTGCCTTAGAAGCTAAGTCTCCTTAGTACTTGAAAAACAACATTGCAATTTTGATGAGTTTTGCGAACTCAATGAGTGAACTATCATCGATGTACTCATTCGAGTCAAAACATAACATCACAAGTATATCACATTAGCTTGAATCAATTCCCATACATTTTTGTATACCAAATCACACTATACATTATATCTCAATAAGCACATTATAATACAAACATGTCATAGAATCTTTTCAGAACAATCCAATCTTTCACCTAAATCATTCGTATCATCATGTATACAAGTGTTGCAGATCACTATATCAACACAATTTAGTACTTTTTTTTTCACAATCATTCACATGTACACAAACATAACATAACATTATATCAACTCAATTTAGACATTCTTTACAATGTTTCACATGATACATGTAAAGATATATATGCAATGCACATAAGACTCTACTTTCATTTTTATTTTGTTGTGATTGAGTGCCTATTTTAACTTTCCAGTATCTATTGTAGATATCGGGCTCATTTCGGATACTGTCCCATACCTATTATGGATACCGGGTTCATTAATCGTTGAGCCTATGGCTCTATGTGCACATTTATGAGATTTAAGCTCTTTTTCATGTTGGTCACTCCGGTCACAACTTCTTTATCTGATCATGCATAAAAATGCATCAAATCACATATTATGCTATAAATAACTCTCATTCAGTGTGCACAGTTATATAGCACATTCATCGGATCTAAGTCCGGCATTTAACATATAGTTGAGAACACAATTTTCATATTCACATTCAATTTGCAAACACTTCCAATATAGTCCTGAATATCAATCTCCTCAGATCATCAATGTCCGGAATTAACACAATCATATCGATAACAGTTCAATATCTAATAGTTAATTAAGAACAATTTAAATATAGTGAGTAAATATCTAGGTTAACTCACAGTATACTCCAGATAGCTATTGTCTTGACAAGCCGACGATGTCTGGAAGCTGTCGGTCAATTTATGCTTCTAAATCATGCAATACACACATATGTACACATTACTAACTTGTTTAATCAAATAAGTACTCAATCATACACATGTATATGTATTATGTTCAATGCATGCTCAATTGACTTTTCCTGGGTATGTATCCTTAATCACAAGTCTTGATCATTCAAATATTATAGCTTGTACATCACTGGTTTTCAATTAGGTTATGCCTTAAGTAAGTTTGATTACTCTAAATTCATCACTCATTCTTTTATACCTAGTTTACATTGTTCATAACCTTTGAATCACATTTGCATTCTTAAGTAACATCTTTATACCATTAACAACTCATTCTTCCCAAACTCACATACATTGATATCAAAACAATTTGTTCTTTAAGTTTCAACATCAATTAACAACCTAAACTTATCCCTTAACCACTTAATCCAACCTCAAACTAGGTTCATTTTCAAGCCTGATTTAAGTTCAAATACGCCAATATAAAGTTTTCCTCATGTGGTTCAGCAATTGCCAAAACAGAATTTACCATGTCAAAAGCTTGCCCATGATCGTGGGGTACCTTCCCACGATCATGACAGAAGCTAATACATCTGGCCATGGTTGTGAGATGAGTGCCACAATTGTGGACTACCCATTTTCCTGCGATTTTCCATATTCAAACACCTTCATCCCAATTTCAAAACACCTTTATAATAGTTCCTAAATTATGCCTCAAGTATACCTCAATTATATGTCAATTCCTCACAAATCTCATCTCCAATTCTAACGCAAAATCATTCATTTAACAGCTCATAACTATTGTCCTTCATACATCAAAACAAAACAAAAACTATCCAATTCGCTATCACATTCTAGCATAACCTCATCATCAACATACTATACAATTCATCCCACTTTCGTCATCATAAACTTTCTATTATAACATGCCATAAAGAACAATCTTTTACTTGTCTAGCTCAAATTCCAACTCAAAGATCAAGCTAATCCAGCTCTCCATACATGAAAAAATCATCACAATTTTAAAGTGGGAATTGAATGGATTTCGGCTTGGATCAAAGGCTATAATAAGAATAACTATGTTCTGATTCGTTACCCAACTTTGTAAGGGTGAAAGCATGGATTATTGGTGTAGCAATTGGACACAAACATAGGTAAGATACAGGGATGTACAAGTGAGAGTGTTTCGGTGATGTGAGAAGAAGAAAGAAGAAGAAATGAACAAAACTAATTTTACGCCCGCAGAAACTTAACAACTTAGATGCTAGGTGTCTCCATATTACCATGCAATATGTCCCTAAGCATGTTCTCCATTTGTCCTGCATATTTGTTGCCAAATGTCACTTAGTTATTAGTCCATTTGTCACTCCATGATCAATGCCATTTGTCAATTAATTAGCTATGCCAAATGTCACTCAATTATAGGCTTAGTCATCCTAATTTTTCATGTGTCAATTTGTCTTAACACTTGGGCATTTTTCCTAGACCAAATGTACATTTTAATTCAACAAATTTTCAATTGTACCAATTAATTCCAAATTTACTACTTGTAATCAATCAAACCAAAATGCAAGGTATAAACAATACACAATTTACATCGTGATCATTTTAAATTTTTCATACCCTGGAATAAATCAATTGGGTGTATACACATTCTTCGCAATGTGTACTAAATCATAATTCATGTGTGTATGCTATCATTATTCATGTGAATGAAATGCAATTCATGAATTTGAAAAATTGGCTATTACACTATGGTTATAGAATTCCTAATTTAACTTGTTTTTTTTTTAGTGAAGATGGCCAATCAACCAACAAGGACACTGCTAAATTCACCATATGATATGGAGAATTTAATAATTATGAAAACTTCAGTAACTTCAAGCTTAGCCTTTTCCCGAATTCGTTAACAGGCACAACCTTCTCCAAGTATCCCTTATTGCTTAAGAATTCTATTGTTTCCTAAGTTAAAATTGAAAGATTATTTCATACTCAGTTTTTTTAATGAGCCTAAATTTAGTATAGTTGAGTTGTTTAGAGTTACTCTAAAAAGTGGTGAGAATGTTGACATGTTCATCACATGATTCAAGAAGATGAGAAGTAAATTTCGGTCCCAAAGACTAAACATATGAAATTAGCTTAAAGAGGTCTCGATATTAAACTACCTAAACATTTTCCAAGGAATGAAATTTTGTGATTTCAATAGATTAGTAGCAAAGGTGTCTGAATACGAAGAACTCTGAATACGAAGAACTTCTTTAAGGAAGGACACTGAAAGAAGAATTTGGTAGGCACTTATGTTAGAGAGATGAATTCTTATGATTTGGCAGTGGCTGCTATCAAAATTCTGGGAACTTGTGTTTACCTCTCTTTAGAAGGTAAATCTGTTGAAGTCAAAAGGACAATGCAAGCCCCATCTACTCAATGTTAGTACCCCCTTTGACACCTCTAAAACAGAGGAGATCTTTGATTTTTGTTGCAAGAAAAATTCATTACGTTATTACCATAGCATAGAATTCCTACAAAGGAAGAAATTTAGAGACAGAGACTACCACAGATATCATAAAATGTGGAGTCACCTAATGAATTCATATTAACGGTTAAAGAATGTGGTATAAGATTGAGTCAATATGGGAATTGTGTTTGTTGCTAAAACTGACTAAACTATACTTATAATGAAGATCCATTCCCATCAGCAGCAATTGTTAATGCCACTAAGTTCTATCTAAGCCTATTGCTAAATATCAAAAAGAAGCTAATGATTGTTAAAGATCATTTAGCATCAACATCGAAATCAGGTTTAAGTGTTTTTATTCCTAACTATAATTTAAATACCAATAGTAAGACTAACAATCAGTGAATTCCTAAAATCTAGCAAAAAGTAGAATTTTCAGGACAAAATCACTCAACTTAGTTCGCTTAAGTCTTTAGCCAAATATATAATCCTCAAAGCTCAAGTTTTTAATAAAGGCAAACCTCTATTTATAGTACCACCACAAGTGTCACATCTTAGTAGTGGCAATGAGTAAGGCATACTAAAAATACTTGAACTCAAAAAAGGTTTTAGTGATAAAGCTAGGATTGAAAGAAGCAAGCCTTTACTATATTAAAAAAAATAACTTTAAAAAATCCCTTATAAGAAATGTTTTTCTTAAAAAGAGTACTACATACCATAATAATAAAAAAGACATGTAGAATTTGTCAATGAGAAGTAAAGCAAGACAAAGTAAAATTCTAGATTCTATAGGAATTCGAAGACTATTTCGCTTGAGATTATACAGAGATGCTAGGGATGAGTAAAAGGCTAGTGGAATATAAACTTATAATAAAACCAAAATATGCCCTACCACTAAATCCTTAGGCAATGGTCTAAAGAAGTTTAACTAAAGATTAAAGAAGAAGTTAAAAATTTATATAAGACTAGTTTCATTATAATAGTCAGATATACTAAATGGCTAGCTAATGTTTTCCTTGTAGTTAGGAAGAATAAAAAGATAAGAATATGTGTCAACTTTAGGAATTTAAATGCAGCCAAACCTAAGACTGTATACATGATGCTAGTTGTAGATTCTTTGATAGATGCAATGATTGGACATTATTTGTTTTCTTTTGTTGACTATTCTTCTTGTTATAATTAAAAATTTATAGTTGAAAGTAACATTTTCAAAACTAATTTAAAATGTCCAAGGTCATTAGAGAATTTAAATGGATTGTAATGCCTTTTGGTTTAAAGAATGCAAGAGTCACTGATCAAAGGGCAATGAATGCTATTTTTCATTATTTCATTGGGCACATGTTGGAAGTTTACACCAATGATATTGTTGTGAAATCCAAAAAGAGTGCAGATCATATCTAGGATTAATAAGAATCCTTTCCTAGGATCAAAATGCACAAATTAAAGTTAAGACCCCCTAAAATATGCTTTTACAGTAAAAGAGGGAAACGTCGCTTGGTTTTTAATTCGCAGTAAATGAATTGAACTAGTTGGAATTAAAGCAAAAGCCATCTTTAAAGTAAAATCACCTCAGAATAAAACAAAACTTTAGAGATTCCTAAGCCAAGTGAACTATATAAAGAGGTTCATTACTAATCTAGCAAAAACAAAAAACAAAAGAATTAGCTAAACCTAAAATGCTCTACCTTCTCCTTATCTCGAATTTCTTCATGTACTGTATGGATTTTGCATTGATCTCTATCGAGTCTTTTGCATTCTTTCCTTGCTTTGTCTACACTCAAACCCCTCTCTTTATACACCACCTTCTACTACTTAACTTCTCACCGACCACCCTGATTTGACCTTGGTTTTTTTGCTACTTTAGGAAGCCCGCCTAAACACTTTCCACTGTTGGGACTGACAGGTTACTATTAAGAGTAACATATCTCCTACAAACACTCAACCATCATCGTCCAACCCCTTTACCAACAAAGGAGTTCCCTCCCTTATCAAACACTCCTGCATTTTTGTAACTTTACCTCTCTCCTCTGTCCGTAACTCAACAGGTAGAGAAACCAACTTGGAGTAGAGTTGTTGGTGACTTGTAATTCTAAGGCAAGCTACACTTCATAAATGGTGTTAAAAATGGTCCAATTTCTCTACCAAAACTGGTGCTGCAGCAAAGAGCAACTAAATGGAAGTCAACTTTGGTAGGTTACTTTTTAGATAAGAGAATGGCTTATCCGATGATGCACTAATGCATAAAGGTTAGTTAGGAGAAGATGGGACTCCAGGAGTTGATAACTGAAGATAACCTCTTAATCTTTAGGTTTTCATCAGAAGAAACATCAAACAAAGTCATGGAAAAGGGGTTCCTTGGCACATACAAGGTAAACTAATTTTCTTGAGAAAATGGGAGATGGGTTTTACACTTAATAGATCTGAAGTCAAAACCATTCTCTATGTTTAATATGTATAAGGTGTCTCTTAAATACTAGTCTTCCGAGGGGCTGAGTTACTTTGCAAGCTATATTGGCATTCCTCTAGTAATGGATGAGAATATGGTTAACATCAAGAGGGTTAGGTATGTTAGAGTATGTATCGAGGTTAACATAGAAAGGCTATACCTAAATTTATTCCAATAATGAGATATAATAGTGAAGGTGACTTAATAGAAGCCAAAGTTTATTTGTCTTACGCTTGGAAGCTGTATGTTAAACCAAGTACTAAGGTATGGATTCTTAATATGGGACATAAGGAAGAAACAAACTGAAAAGATACAGATGTAGAAACCTCTCCTAATGAAGTTGATGAATCATAAGTGAACAAAGAAGTGATAGGTCAGCAGTAAACTCCACAACAATTTGATACATTACAAGGAAATTGCAATGCTTGAGATGCGTGGGAAGGTTTCAACTAAGAGGCTGAAACTCATACAAGTTCCAAAACTCAAAATATGCAATCATTAGCAAATGAAATAACAGTAAATCCCTAAGTTGAACTTCACACTCCAATGATCTTGCAAGTTGAAAATGTTTAAGAGAATCAACAGAGAATAAAGAGTTCAGTGGATGATGAGAGTCAGTAGCCTGTGAAACATCATATATGGAACATAAGTAGGAAGTTAGTTATGTAATCAGTCTATTTGTTGGTATCAAAATAGTTGAGATTCGAAATGAAATAGATGGGACCTTAAAGGAGCTTGAGTAGTGGTAAGAAAGTGGATCTAACAATCATAGATCCAAAAGGAAACCTAAAACCAAACAATCTAAATGATCTACACCATATAGAATGTGAGGGGATTGAGTCACGCTAATAAACAATTAAAATTAAAAGATTACCTAGCTACTAAGCAAGTAAGTTTTGTTGGTTTGGTGGAAATAAGAATAAAAGAAGAGGTGTTTTTGAAAGGGTTACATTTTCTCCTAGTTGGATGGCAAACATTAAGTAATCACTCCAAACATCCCAATGGAAAGATTATTGTCGGTTTTGATCCAACTCATCTGATGTTAACAAATTGGTCTTGCACTAAACAACTACTACTTTGTGAGCTTATTATTGTAGCCGGAAAAATTCCAATATGAATCATAGTCATTTATATAACAAATTGGGAATATCAAATGGTTGAACTATGGAGGGATTTGAAAGTAATTGACATGAGCAACTCAGGACCATGGATCTTGGATGGAGACTTCAACTGTGTCTTATCTTTAGCTGAATCTAGTGGAAGAAGAAGCATAACATATGCAGACATTAGAGTTGACAGAACTTACGTCTAGTCTTATTTTGGTTGATCTTAAATTTCAGGTACCTATCTTTACTTGGGGCAATCATCAACATAATAGTGCACTATTATAAAGGAAGCTTAACAGATATTTAGTCAATGACAATTGGCTCACTAAAATGCAAGGAAGCTATGCTATTTTTGGAGTACCACTCTTCTCGAATCACACTCCAATTAATGTAATCATTATCAACAAAATCAAAACTAGAAGATCTCCATTTAGGTCCTTCAATTCCCTGTCAAAGCATGCTCAACTTGACTCAGTTATAGCAGATGCTATTAACAAACACTTTCAGGGTTCTCAACCTTTTCAATGCGTGCAATTAGTGAAAATAATTAAGTCTAGTTGTGTTAAGTATGCTTAATTGTTTGTACATTCATTTCTTATCATTTAGTGATTATTGTTGTGAAATGCTTAAGGTACTCATTTTAGCTCATATTTGGTATTAGGTATAAGTTTGAAACATAATACCTAAAATAGGTTAAAAGCACCTTCCTTGAGCCAACATTTTGACATTCAAACTAATTTTCCCTTGTGGAATAAGAAAGAGAAGGATTAAGGTGAGCATTGGACAAAAAAGCACAAGAAGAAAAACAATTCAACAAAACCTGGGAGATGTACGGTTGTGTATATACTTATATGGCCGTGTAAATGTTTGGAAGATAAATTTTTGGCTTACATGATTGGATATATTGTAACATCTCACCCCCGACAGGAAGGGTAAAATAGTAAATTGGCATAGGATGAGATTGATAGGGATTTATTAGTAT
>JAOTAX010136636.1:0-17482 GCA_025629825.1 Erythroxylum guanchezii | reverse complement strand
CGTTCTTTCCGATTTCGATTTTCGTATCCGTTTCTGTTTTCCGGTTGGGATCCGGTTTCCGGATCGGGTCCCAACATCTAAGCAAAATGTGACTTCTACTCTTTGCAAAGAATTACCCGCATCTAACAGGACTCTCTTGCCTTCTGTACTACAGCCACCGAAATTGGATTTAAAGCCACTGCCCAACCACTTGAAGTATGCTTTCTTAGGAGAAGGAATGTAAAACATCTAGCCTAGGCTGTTAAACAAGGGTGCTTCTGGGAGGCAACCCATGTTTAAGGCATGCCCACGCCTTACATATCCTTGTTATTTTACTTCTACTTTTACTTTTGTTTTCTTTTTATCTAATTTCCTATCATCTTCTTCCCTAAGTTTACTCTAATGCTCTATTCTCTAATTTCTAAGCAGGTCAATTTTGAAGTTTAATGCCTCTGCCACCCACTCCTTTACTTGAGGAGCGCCTACACAGCTTGGAACAAGCATTGGAGACTCTCACCACTCAGGTTGGTCGAATTGATGCTACCCTTCTCGCTCTCCACCACCATTTTGATGTTGCGCCACCCACTCCACTGTCCTAGTCCACTTTCCCTACTCCACCACTCAGGGCAGTTTGCTTCCACTTCTTCTCCTCATATTTTACTGACCTATATTTATGTTTTGATATGATACTCATTGAGGTCAATGAGAGGTTTAAGTGTGGGGGAGTAATTACGACTTCAACGGTTTTAATGATAGGACATTAACCCCTGAATTTGAATTCACCCACTTTTCTTATCTTGAAATGATGGGACATGCTAAGTTATATAATAAATTTAATATAATTAGGTTTATTCTTAGTTTTTCATAAAATGAGTGGTTGAGCCTACAAATTCTTCTTAACTTACAACTTGAGGCTTGGAATTAATAGAGTGAAATATCTATGTTTGCTTGCTTTAAATCTATGTCAAATGTATAGGAATTGTTGACCCAGCTTGCCTAGTTGCTCAAAATTGGTGAATGAAGAAAATCAAAAATCGAAAAAAGGTAAAAAAGGCTTCGTTGCTCCACTCTAGTGAAGTAACTTAGGGTTTTCATGCAACTCATGTCAACATTTAGGCCAAAAGCAAAGAGGGAGTATGAGCAGTGCTAGTAACCACTTAGGATTGTGATGAGTTAAGTAACCGGGGACGGTCATCACAAATGGATCATAATCATGTTTGACTTAATAAGGTTGGAACCCAATTGTGGGATGAAATTGATCAAGCCTTGACTTTTAAGTTGAAAAGAATTTTTAGAATCAATTGTTTATTTTATGGAAAATTATGAATTGTTGGTTATGTTGACTTTGTTGTATTCCTTAGTGTGTTGTATCTTGCATGGACGGGGGACTGTGTGAAAATCAATTGGAGTGTTTTTGGTTTATAGACGGAAGTTCTGCTTGAGGACAAGCTTGTGATAAGTGTGGGGGTGTTCGATGGTGTGAATATTTGTTAATTATATTAATGATTTTGTTGATGTTTTGGGTAAATATTCATGTGGAAAGGGTGGAATTTATTTAGTTTTATGTATTTTGGGTAGGAGATGACAATCGAGCCAAATTGTAGACATTTTGGTTGCTGTTTCTTGAAGTTTTAAGCTATAACTGGTTATCCGCAATCTTTGGACTGACTTCAGATTCTGGACAGTAAGCTGTGCCCACAGCTTAAGGTCGCGCGTGAATGAAAGTCTAGTACAGAGTTGAAGGCGCGACTGAGCTTCTATCCATCATCCTGAGTTCATTAACACTCGTCACTTGTGGCAAGCTGAAATCTTAAAGTCCCACAATATGGAACTTTGGGATATCAATGCCAAATCTCTTGTCATAACTAAGGCAGGACGAGCAAGTTCAAGTTCAGCACCACAAAAACAAGAAGAGGTCTCAACTAGTGAGGAGTTCAGAGAGGAAATAGAAGAACTGGGTTAGGAGAAAGTGGTGAATGAACTGACAAAGGCTAATAGTAGGTTGAGGGAGATTGGACAAGAGCAGCAGAGACAACATAGAGACATTCGACGTATTAAGAAATGCTTCACTGCTCAAAGAGTGGAGATTCCCCCTCTAACACCATCACCACCTCCATCACCATGACAGTTTCATGTTCTAACCGTTTCTCTTTTAAATTCTTTCTTTGTGTTTTGTTTTATTTTATTGTATTCCCACCTTATGTGTTATTTCTTTTACTCTTTTCACATTGAGGACAATGTGTTGTTCAAGTATGGGGATGGTTGTGTGTATGTTTGTTTTTATTTGAATGTGAATTTTGCATATTTTATGTTAGTTTGTTTAGGTTGTATAATGTGATTTGTGTGATTGTGTCAATGGCTAGGATTTAACAGAATTGATTTAGCTTTGAACATAGTCTTTTAGGCTATAAAGAGTTATTAGCTTGCGAAATTAGTGACCTAGGTTACTTTGGCTAAATATACAAGTTAATTAAGATACGATGTTAGTTTATTTACCCTAGGAAGTTGTCACATTAATTTATAATTTTATTTCAATCGAATAAGTAGCATTGCTAGTATATTTTCATAAGAATGATTAGTTAAAGCAATAAGGTAGGTAATAAAAAATGAAGAAAATCTTAAATAAATAACTATTCTGCTAGCCTTCGAGTTATGAATATAGTTAGTTGCAAGTTAAGAATGTGTTGTAGCTGAGTAACCAGATCGACACGCATCATAAATGTGTGCCTTCATATTAAAAGGCTATAATGACATTCTAACCAAGTTGCTTAATAAAAACATGACCTAGTTGAGTAACCGGATCGACGTTTATCATAAATGTTTGCCTTTGCGTAAAAGGCTAAATTCATATATATATATATATTAGAAAAAACAATGTTTTGTCAAATAAAACCTACCGATCTTGTGAACAACTTGAATACTCATGTAAACTTACATAGGAATAGTTACATTTTTTATTGACTTAATGATTATCAATGTATGTATAAGTGAAAAGGGTGAACAAAATTTGCCATTAAGGTCTTGGTTAATATGTATATTTAGTCCAAGGTACATAGACGCAGATTTAACAAATTAATAAGTTAGAATAACTTAAGGGATAATGTTTATAGTTAAATTAGTTTCATAAAGTGGAATGTCATTACCACATTATTGCATTTGCGTGTTTTCTGTTTTGATGTGTTGTGCGTTTTGCTTGTTTTGTTTTTTCTTGAGGACAAACAAATTTTAATTGTGGGGATGTTAATAATTGTAGATTGCGTCATGTTTTGTGGGCAATTTAGGGTGTGTTTAGTGGTTAAATTGAATCGATTAGTGCATGTTTAGGTTAGAATTATGTTAGTTAGATATTTGTGTCTTGAGTATTTTGTGGGTTAAAGCACACGTTTGAACTTCAATTTTATGTTTTTGAGATGCTGTAACGTTTTTGCTAGTGTTGATGGGCAAATATAGAGATTCGGAGAAGCCAAACCTAAGCCCACGATCATGGCCAATAAGCCATGATCATGATAGAAGTAGATGTAAGTAGCCATAATCGTGGCATGTTCTGCCACGATCGTGATAGAAGGGGAAACAAGGTGCCATCATGGCCTGCGCAACAAACAATGCTCCCTAACTTTCCGAACTTCATTTTTTGGGGATATTTCAGACCTTTGGAGCATGGGAAAAGCCCTAGAGTTGCCATAATTAGAAAATGCTATAAAAAGAAAAAGAAAAGACAACAATGACATTTTTTTTCGACAATAAAATTCTTCTTAACAGTCATCTTGTCATGAAATTGCTTTCTCGTAAGAGTTAAGCCTAAGCTATTTCAATTCTTATAGTTGTAATTTTCCATATTCACCCACTGTGTCCATCTTTATATTGCATTGCTTAATTGCCCAAAAAGCTTTGTGTTTAATCTCCACTAAAAGATGACACAATTTTTCGTAAATCAGTCGGTATAGAGACATGACAATTGGTATCTTGTATGCAATCTTATACGCCCAAAGAACATCATCAAATTGTTGACTCCAATCTTTATGATTTCAGATCACCATCTTCTCAGGAATATACTTGATTTCTCTATTTAACACTTCTGCTTGCTCGTTTTTCTAGGATGGTAGGCCGTGGACACCTTGTGAGTGATATGGTACTTCTTCAAAAGATTTCACACCACTTGATTGCAAAAATGAGTATCCCTATCGCTAATCAATGCTCGCGTGTTCCAAACCTAGCAAAAATGATAGACTTGACAAATTTTGCAACAACTTTAGAATCGTCAATCTTGGTGGCTTTAGCTTCCACCCATTTAGAAACATAATCCTCAACTAAAAAATGTAAACAAAACCAAAAGAGGAAGGAAATGGTCCCATAAAATTGATGCCCCATGTATAAAAAATTTCATATGCAAGGATTGGAGATAAATGCATTTGATCTCTGTGGGATAAATTATCTTGTTTCTGGCATTGTTCACATGCTTTACAAAAGATATAGGAAACTCAAAATATATTTGGCTAATAAAAACCACATTCAAGTTTTTTCTAACAATTCTATTAGGCCCAAAATGACCACCACATGCATACGAATGGCGAAATTTCAAAATAGATTCACATTCATGTTCAAGCACGCATATCCTAATCACTTGGTCAGAACAACACTTCCACAATTGAGGATCATCCCAAATATAGTATTTAGAATCACTTCTTATTATGTTCCATCGAGCTCTACTAAAATCATTAGGTATTTTATGGTTCGTTAGATAGTTCACAATATCAGCATACTATGGTACCTTATCTTGAAGAAAAAATAGTTGCTCATCTCGAAACAACTCTTGCAATGGTATTGAATCCTCTTCCTTCACAACTCAACTCATGTGGTCCATGTTTGAATTTTTCACACCTTTCTTATCTTTGATCTATAAATCGAACTCTTAGAGTAGAAGAATCCATTTGATAAGCCATGGCTTCGCTTCCTTCTTCGATAAAATATACCTTAATGCTACATGATCAGAATATATAATCACTTTAGAACCAAACAAATAAGGTCTAAATTTATCTAAAGTAAACACAATAGCCAAAAGCTCATTTTCTGTGGTGGAGTAGTTGCATTGTGCTGGACTGAGTGTTTGGGAAGTAAATGGCATGAAAAATCTTGCCACATTTTGGACCAAGGACGACACCCATAGAAAAATTGCTCACATCACATATAATCTCAAATGGTTGAATCCAATTAGGTTGTTAAATGATTGGTGTCGAAGTTAAAAGTTCATTCAACTTGTCAAACATTTCCTTGCATCCCTCATCAAAGTCAAATGGCATATCCTTTTGTAATAAATGACAAAGAATCGTTGAGATCTTACTAAAGTCTTTGATAAATTTGTCATAAAAACTTGCATGTCCAAGAAAAGAACAATCTTCCCACACATTTGTGGGGTAGGGTAAGTTTCGCACAATTTCTACCTTACCTTTATCAACCTCAATCCCTCTAGATGAGATTACTGTCCCAAAACTATTCCTTGTTCTACCATAGAATGACATTTTTTAGAATTTAGAATAAGATTAGTTTGAATGCATTGTTCAAGCATACAATTTAAATTATCCAAGCATGCATCAAATGAATCCCTATAGACCGTAAAATCATCCATAAAGACCTCAATAATGTGCTCAACATACTCAGAGAAAATACTTACCATGCATCTTTGAAAGGTGGCTGCGGCATTGCAAAGTCCAAACGACATCCTTCTATAGGTAAATGTACAAAACAAGCATATGAAGTTTGTTTTTCTCCTAATCCTCTAGAGTAATCACAATTTGGTTATAACCTGAATACCTATCAAGAAAATAATAATGAGATCATCCTGTAAGTCGTTTAAGCATCTGATCGATGAATGAGAATGGAAAGTGATCCTTGCGTGTAGCAGCATTTAACTTCTTATAATCGATGCATACTCGCCATCCATTTTGAATCCTTGTAGGGAAAAACTCATTATTCTCATTTTTCACCATTGTAATCCCAATCTTCTTTGGTACCATTTAGACTAGACTCACCCATTTACTATCTGAAATTGGATAGATTATACCAACATCAAGCAACTTTAAGATCTCCTTCTTAGCCACTTCCATCATCGGAGGATTCAATCTTCTTTGTGATTACCTTGATGGCTTAGATCTTTCTTTTACAAGAATTCAGTGCATGCATGTCAAAGGGCTAATACCCTTAATGTCACCTATGGTCCACCCTATAACTGTGATGTGGTCTTTAAGTACTCGAATGAGCTTTTCCTCTTGAAGCTTGGTTAGATTCCTTGCTATGATTATCAAAAATGTTTCTCCTTCTCCCAAAAACACATATTTCAAGTTCTCTGGTAATTTCTTCAGTTCAATTATAGGTGCCTGCATAACTAAAGGTAGAGATTTTGTATGAGATCTTAACAGTTTAATATTTGAAAATACAAACCTTTTTAGCATCGGTTGCAGGGATTGCAATGCTAGAGCAATCTCTTCCATCTCATCTATAATAAATAAGTTAGCAATTTTCAAAGTGTTTTCCTGTAAACTCATGCAGAGAATGAATTCCAACTTATCTTTACCTTCCATATCAAAAACTTCTTAAGATAAGCAATTAATGACATCAATTGATAAATCCAAATGAACATCACTAGGGTACCTCATTGCTTCAAAAATATTAAAGCAAAAAATTTCACCATCGAACTCCATTGTCAATGTTCGTGCATCCACATCAATCTTTGTCTTTGATGTCTTAAAAAATGATTGACCCAGAAGGATTGGTGTAGAATTAGACGAAGGTTCTCCCTCTATATTCAATATATAAAAGTTAGCCGGGAAAATCATTTCGTTAACTCGCATTAAAACATCCTCTACAACCCTTCAGGATAAGCGTTATATTTATCAGCCAATTGAACTATAACACGCGTTTCTTTCAAAGGTCCTAAATTCAATGAAGTGTAAATGGAATATGACATGACATTAATTGAAGCTCTTAGCACTAACATTGCTTTTTTAGATTTAGTGTCACCTATTTTGTAGGGAATTGTAAACATAATTAGATCCTTACACTTTGTGGGGAGCTTTCTTTAAATGATTGCGGACACTTTTTCCCCCACACTCACTTTCTCATTTCCTCTCAGTTTCCTTTTGGATGTGCATAATTCCTTAAGGAATTTGGCATATCGTGGAACTTGCTTTATGGCATCAATCAGAGGTATATTCACCTCTACCTTTTTGAACATTTCCAAAATCTCCTTATCTTGCTCCTTTTTCTTAGATTTAGCAAACCAACTAGGAAAATGAGGTTCAGTTTTAGTAAAATTTTTAATCACAAACTCTTCATCATCACCAACAATAGGAGTCTTATGTGATGCCTCGATTTCTTTACCACTTCTTAAGGTGATAGCACTTGCATTCTCTTTCAGGTTCACAATCATTTGGGAAGGAAGTTCACGTAAACTCTAATTTTCTAATCGACTTCTTGCAGTAGTTATATGACTCAATTGATTCTCCAGATTTTGAATTCTAGCTCTTGTTTATTGTTAAAATGTTTTAATCATTTCTTCCAATGAAGGTCCAAAGCTTGATGGTTGATCTTGTATTTTATATGGTTGTTGGTAAAAGCCTTGTTGTTGTCTTTACTATCCATAATTGTCGAACAGAGGATTCTTCCATCCTGAATTCTATGCATAGGGGTAGCTAGGATCATACTCCCTCTGTTATTAACTAGGAAAACTTCCAAAAGCATTCACTTATTCTATGGACAGATATCAATGGGATGTCCTAACATTGTGGAAATTCCACAAACCTTGACTTTTTGAGCACCATTTGCAGTCATTTATCTTACTAAAGATGTCAACCCAGCTATTTGTTGCTCCAATGTGGCAGTACTAGTTTCACTGACTTTCAATGGTCTAGGTCCCTCTCAAATGTGTAATTGTTAAGAGTTAGTAGCCATGTTAGAAATCAGATTTCTAGCTTTAAAGAGTGTCTTATCTACTAATGAACCTCTACTTATTACATCTATCATATTTCTTTCTTCTGGCAGAAGCCTCTCATAGAAGTATTGGATCAAAAGTTGTTCACTGATTTGATGGTAAAGACAACTAGCACATAGTCTCTTGAAACACTCTCAATATTCATATAATGTCTCCCTATGGTGTTGTCGAATTGCACATATTTCCTTTCGAATATTCATGGATTAAGAAGTAGGGAAGTACTTCTCTAGAAAAAGTCTTTGCATCTCATTCTAGGTAGTGATTGATCTAGATGGAAAGTAGTAAAGTCAATCCTTAGTAGTACCCCCAATGAGAATGGGAATGCTCTTAACTTAATATGCTTTTCTTTTATTCCAGTCAACTTCATGCTAGAATATACTACATGGAACTCCTTAAGGTGCTTATAAGGATCTTCACCTGGCATAACACAAAAAATAGGCAAAAGATGAATTATACTTGATTTAAGCTCAAAAGCAACATCAATAGTAAGAAAATCAATGCACAAGGGTTGGTGATTAAAATCAGGAGTAGCCAACTGTTTAAGAGTGTGAGTATTATTTTGTTCGACCATGTCAGGATCAAATTTAGAAATAGAATCACTAGAAGAACTAAAAAGCACATCTAAAGCTATTTGAATTCTTGGTGAATAATCAAGTCTCCTGTTAGATGGTGATGGGTCCTCAGAACTTTGTGTAACTTGTCTTCTCATTCTCCATATCATTCTTTCAATTTTTGGATCAAATTTCCAATCCCTAGAGTGAGAAGATCGTGTCATACAATATAACTAACAAAATAAGAAAAGAAATTAACAAAAAATAAAAATAAAGTAAAACAAATAAATTTAGAAAAGAAAAGGATATTAATCCCTGACAATGCCGCCAAATTGGTAGCGCGTTGTAACACTGCACAAAATAACTAAACCTATAACTATAGTAGTGACAAGTCTAGGTCAATCCCATCGAGATTAAATCAAATTACTTTCCTAAATTATACGTATATGTAAAACATGTGGGTTTGGTTCAATGCAAATTAGAAAACAAATTAAAATTGAATATATAAATGCAACTCAAATTAAATAGTAGAAAAGTGATAAAATTGACGAATGATTTGAAATTTGATTCTTTGGTTTAATCTCGGCCTACACATAATTTCATATACGTTATTGCATTATTGTCTTCCTAACTCTCTCTAGACTATTGATAGTAAATTAATAACAAGCTCTATTAGTCCCGATTTTTCCTTAGGTAGTAATTAATCAAGAAGAGCCCATTAATTAACCTTAACTGTCAAATAACCTAGAATAAGCTCTCTAAGTTTAATCGGATAGCCACTTTATGAGTGAGAAAAACAAACGAATCTAACCAATAATCACACAAGCTCTGATTATTTAACCTAGTTTACGTTATCCCTAATGATATAATATCATTAGATGAAAAATGAATTCAAACATGACTACTACGTATCGTATTAAAAGTTCTAGCAATGAGTTCTTATGAAAAACAATACAATAGAGCATCAAGATCATTTTACACAATACCCAATCAATAAACACAAGATAACATAAACATTTCGAAAAGAGGGAAAGAAAACGATACATAAAGATGATATGCCTAAATATGCTTCTCGGTGTCGACTTTACCTCTAAACCAGTGTTTAGAAGGTTAGGCCTCCATCTTCTCCATCAATCTCCAAGAAAGAGCCATGAGTCACCTCTGAAGATGTTGAAAATCGGAGAAGGAAAAAAGAAAATCGCGTCTGTTTTCCAAGACTCTATCCGCCGCCACAACTTAATACTTTTATAGTGAAAAAACTAGGTTACAAAAGGGACAGGTGGGAAGTTCATGGGCATGACTTAGTGTGTCACACCCATCATGCCTATGAAAATTTTATTATGACTGTGAGACACCTGCCATAGCCATGAAGTTGCATCTTTCCATTTCTGTTGGTAGTTTCTTGCCTCCTCTCATTCTAACCCTTCTCCTTCTTACTCTATGAATCCAATTGAGTGTGAATCTCCAGAAGATGGCTCACTAAGTACGCTTTTGGCTCACTTTTGGCTATTATGCTTCCAAATTGTACCAAGATCAAATATGAACTAAAGTGACTGTTAAGCATTTTAAAGCATTAATCACTAAGTGTTAAGGATTACATGTATCAACAATTAAGCACATATCAACAAGTGCATGCTATTAATTACTAAGCTTATTAGTTGAATCATCCCTACATATATGATACATTCTTGGATAACCAATTAAAGGTTCTATTGATAATAGTATGAAAGAGTGGTTTGCAATCATTATAATATAATACATGAGAAGTAATAGGGATACTAAGAGATTTGAATTGAGCTTTAGATAATTGGAGTCCTAAAATTTATAGCAAGGTCTGCTTCAAAAAGAAAGGGATTGATGATATGAATATCTGACTTTTCTCTTATTGATTGATAGGCCCGATATCTCTACAAATTATTGTAAACTATCTAATAATGGCTTAATGGAATTTTTCTCAGATCCAAAAAACAATAATAAGTCATTAGCAAAAATAAAGATTGAATAGCTTTCCTACATTTGTAGTGATATCTGAATGGATTTTCATGAGATATGTTGAAAGATATCATCCTGGTGAGGACCTTTATAGCTAGAGCAAACAAGTAAGGAGATAAAGGATCCCTTTGTCAAACTCTTTTTGCACCTTTAATAAGTTTGTGGCTTCCCCATGTATTAAGATATTGAATGAGGCTATTGGAATGCATTGATTAACCTAGTTAATGAACTTTGAAGGTAGCTTATAAGCTTATAAGGAATGAATTATAAAATTTCAATTAAGGTTATCAAAGGCTTTGGAGAAATCTATCCTCGTTAAGTGACTTTTAATGAACTTCTTAGAGTGGTAATCCTTGAAAATTTCTTAAGTTATTTGCAAAATTATTTTTAATATTCCTATTTGTAATGAAAATATGCTGAGAAATATTGATTAATACATTCATAAGTGGTTTTAGTTTGAAGGCTAGAATCTTATTAATGATTTTGTATAGAATAGTGCAACAAGAAATTAGTCTAAAATCTTGGAATGAGGAGGGGTTAGGAACTTTAGGGACTAGATAAATGAAGGTTCTGTTTAATTCTTTAAGGAGTATGTATGAGTTAAAAAACACTTTGACTAGCTTGTAGATTTGGGGTTCCAATAAGTTTTAGGATCTTTGGAAAATTAATCATTGAATCCATCTATTCCTGGAGCTTTATGAGGATCGAAGCTGAAGAGTGCATTTTTTATATCAAGGTTGGTAACATGTTCAATTTGTTTGGCTATCTAGGATTGATTAAGGTTTGGGAAGATAAACCTAGAGCATAGAGAAGAAGAACTAGAAGAGCCTGAATCAGTTCCTAGGAAGGCTTTGAAATGATTGAAAGCTAATTTCTTTAGCTTGTCCTGATCCAAGCATGGTATGCTAAAAGTGTCCTGGATTCCTAAAATTTTGTTGAAATGTCCCATGTTATGTATATATCTATAGAAGAATGAGATATTAAAGTCTCCATCCCTTAGCCAAGCAATCATTGATTTCTACCTTGGAAGGTAAGTACAGGCTTCTAATGCAGAGGGGTGGGAGTTTAGGTAGGTTGTCTCTTGTTTTTCTTCAAGTTAACATTCAATGGATTTTCATACAATTGAATTTAAACATCATTGAGTTCATTTTTGTGATTTTCACCTCCTTGAATAAATATTTCTTAAAGTGTTCCTTATGGAGCTTCTTTAAGTCATCCTTAATTATCTTCAATCTAGTAATAATTTTGTAAGAAAAAAAACCTTCCACAAGGCTATTTAGTTCTTTTTTAATTAAATTATATTATCCCTCCACTTGTGAAAGATGATTGAAGAATCTAAATGGATTTTTAGGCTTCCATACATAAGGATCTATCTTAACTTTTAAGAGAGAATGATCCAAAATTCTAGGATTTTTGAAGAACCGAGCGCTGATAAAGAACTTTTCCGTCCATTATGAGTTTATTGATTCATTGTCTAATTTACTAGTTAAATCTTTGCCATTTTTTCTGATCCTTCAATATTATGTATATTATTTCAATGGAGTGAGTGACTAATAACATAAACAAAGGTAGTTTGAAGATTCTCTTACTGAAGATAAGGGCCTCCAAATGAATGAATTTATTTGATTGCTTAGTATTGGTAACTTGTATTATTGTTGGGTTAAAGGCAATAATGATTCTCTTCAACTTATGTGAAGCATGATTTGACAAAATTTTCCATTTGGAACCCAAAACCATAAAACTTTGTGTAGATTTTTCTCTTTGATTTTAGTTTCTTGTAAGTTAATTAAGAAGGGATCTATTCCCTTCACAAAAGAATTCATTTCTTTTTGCATTTTTAAACAATTTAAGCTCTTAGTATTCCATTACAAGATCATTGCTTTGAACCTTTTTGCTTTATGCTAGGTTTCCTTTTGGAATTTTTAATAGGATTGGAGTTTTATTTTTTCAATTTTTGAAGTGATGGAAACCATAGGATCTGATGGGTTTTGATCAACCAAGGTGGTGTTATCCACATTATCAACCACTGCTATGTTGATATTGATGGAATCTAAAGGTGAGGAAAGAGGGTCAACGTTTAGGGAATTTAAATCCTGTTGATGGAATGGATTGATTTCAATGGAAGTGAAGATGGGTTCTAAATTTTAGAGGTTTCTAGAGTGAGGGGTAGGATTAAGTAGGAATAGGTTAGAGAATTGTTAAATTAGGAATCAATTTTTGTAAAAGGATGTTGTGTTAAATGGTTAGGATCTTGGACTATAGGAAGGTGTTGCAAAGGAGTTTAGAGCTTTATAATTAAAGAGGATTTTGGAGTGGGATCTTAAGTAATTAAAAGGAAGGGGATGCTACTTTTTATTTCCAAAATTTTGTGCAAGGTAGGTTGATCAGGCTTCCAAAGGTAAAAAAAGAGCTATCTTGGTTAGTAAAAGGTTCACTTCATCACTAAGCATATATACTAGTAGAGAATTAGGAAATGGAGTTTATCTATGTTCTTTAACATAAATTTTCGTAAATCTTACTTTTCTCATTCTAGTAGTTTGCTCATCCAGTATTAAAATTTTCCTAATATCATTCACAAGATGACTTAATCCTAAGGTTGTCCAATATTCTAGTGAAATGATATAGAAACATATCTATAGAAGAATAGAGCTTAAAAAGGGCTTATCTAATGACATACCTGGTCTCCATTTCTTAAGGAACATTGTCTTTCCTCTCTAATTCGAAGGCCTTGAATCCAACATTAAATTCATACTAGTCGTATCTCTAAATTTAAAAAGAAAGTAGTCAGCCTTTATTATTAACACCTGCTCTAAACTAGTTTTATCCAAATAGCCTCAACCCAAGAATTGATTGAGGGATAGAGGGCCTTTTGTTAAGGAAGTACTCTACTAGAGTGGTATTCCATTTAGCTACTTCTTGTAGAACTTAGATAGTTGGGTAGGAGATTATGAAAGATGCTTTCACTCCTAGGATGAGTTTAAGTTTAATTGAAGGAACTCTATCACTAACCACAATGTTCCAAGTCTTAGGGGGCTAAGGTAATAAAATGAGAAGAGGAAGCTAGGGGAGTTAAAGTAGAAGTTAAAGAAGAAGGAGCAAGAGAGATTATTATGAGTTTAGGTAAGATAGGAGGGGACATAGAAGAAAAAAGGATGGATTAAAGTGGAAGCTGAAAGATGAAAGGTATGAGTAAAGCTGGAAGTTAGGTTTAGAGAGGGTAAGAGAGTAATCAAGCTAGAAATAGGGGGTAGAAAGGAAAGAGAAGTAATGGGAGCGAGAGTAGTATGTTTAGTGCCACTAGAAGTAAGTTGGGGGAAGTGAGAATGAGAGATGAGTAAAGGAGGAGTTACACCAAGGGAAGAGATTGAAGGTAAAAGGAGTAGACCTAAAGCTTAAAGGGAGATGGAGGGCAATGAAGAGGGTGGAGAAGAAGAGTTAATGATTATTAGATAATAGATAAGCTCCATACCTTGGTGGTAAGGAGTTGCCTCAACAGTTAGGGCAAGAAGGGAGGTGGGTAAATAAGGAAAGGAACCAACTATTAAAACAATTGAATGAAGGAGAGAAAAAAAACTAATGATTAAGGGAATTTAGAGTGAAGTCAAACTTTCTCTTAATAGTTGTTTGTTAATGCCAATGTAGTTATAGTTTTATTATTGTTAATGCCAATGTAGTTATACTTTTATTATTAATAATAATTGGACTTCACAAAAGATACATTAATTTTATGAACTTATCAAATCAATTTTATTTTAGTCTCTTACATAATACTAATTAACAAATAATAAAAATTAATTATATTTTATTAAATCAATTAATTAATTAAACAAAAGCTATAAAATTTTATTTATAAATTAATATTATAAATTATATATTAATTATTAAAACTACTTTTTATTTAATATATATATATATATATTAAGATACTTTAAGTTTGAAATAAATTTAATAAATCATTAAAATTTTTTAAAAATTTAATTTTAAATAATTTGAGAAATTAACTTAAATTTAAAATTAATTTATATTATTCATAATTATTTTATTATTAAATAATTAAATTATATGTATTTAGTTAATGATAAGTCAAATTATAACAAAATAAAAACAAAAAAATAAAAGTTTTATTATTTTGATAAGTTGTGAAATGAGGAAGAAGCCAAACCAAAACAAACCAAAACAAAAATTAGAAATTCAAATAAACATTTTTTATTGAAGTAGAAATCAAGAACTAAAAACTAAAAGGTGATAGTGAAAATAAATTGACTCTTATTTCAAATGTGGTGGTTTAACAATACGGAAATATGTTATTTTTAAATATTTCATTATATAATCCTACAAAAATCTAAATTAAATTACTTAGTCAACCTTTGAGTTTAAAGATAAAGAATTAGCTTTAATTAATTCTTCTTGTGTGAAACTAGGAAGGCAAGACCATTATCTTTTGTATTCATTGTTTTAAGAGTTAGCATCCTTTCCCTAAGTGTAATTCAAGTGAAACATTTTCAAAAGTAGATCTTATAGTACATCATATATGATAATTTATATTTCTTTTAGTTTTATAATATATTATTTATAATTTTCTATTTTGTAAATGTCCTGGATGATTGCTAATAAATAGTTATAATGCCAATAAGAATTAAAGATACTTTTATAATGTATCGTTGAACATAATATGATTTTTACCTATTTGGTATTTACAACTTCATTCGAGTAGAAAACCATTTCTCAATGAGCATATTTTAGTTTGTACTTAAAAATAAACTTTTCATAGGTCTCAATTTTATTTAGGGTTAAGTGTTTCCACTCATTTTGTAAGAATATGGTAAGAATATAAATTTTAACCAAAACTAATTAGATTTGGTTAAAGTCTAATCCTATGGCTAAAGAGAAGTTCAAATTTAATAGGAAATGAAATGTTAAAGGTCTCTGGACGCCTAACTTTCGGTTTCTTAATTCTCTCTTGGTTATCTCTCACTCGATTGTTACTTCTTAGTTAAGTAACAATATCATTAAGTATATATACTAAGGATGAATGGGATGGACGACCACGCAATCCATCCCGTTCGTCCATTTAATCTAACGGTTACATTAACATCCTCACAAAGCCCTTTTTCTCCCTCCCTCTCTAAAAGTTCTAGAGATATTTTCTCTATCATATTACGAAGTCCTCTCTTGTTCTTTTCTCTTTCTCACACAACCTTTGCTATTTTGAGCCGACACTCTCGAATGTTCTCCCTTTTCACCAGAAACAGATTTATGAAGCCAAGGCGTTCCATGAAGAAAATCCAACGGAAGTGAGGCCAATGGGATGTTTCACTGTTTCCATTATGATCATGGATCTGGTAGAGCGCCAAAGTTCTTGACATGAAGGGGTTTTGAGTTTTGCGGAAACATCTTTCCAGGTACGTGTTTTGATTCTCTCCAGATCTGCTCTCTCCGTGCTCAGATTTTTCGCTCTCTGATTCTTTCTTCCTGGTCTCGATTCCTCAGTTTTTATCTCTTCTCTTGCTTCAATCTGGCTTTGTTGCTTGTGTAAAGAATGATTCGAGAGCTTAATGATTGATTTCTAGGATATTTAGCTCTTTCTCTTGTAGTTTCTAGGTTTTGACCGAGTTTCAGCGGGTATCGCCAAATTTGAGTGCTAAGGGAGAATGATTATTCTAGTTCGCTCCTTCACTTATGGCAAGGTACTGATGTCTATGGATCATGTTGGGGAGTTTTCTAATTTTAGTATTTTTTAGGTTAAATTCTAAGCTGTGGTTTTTATGCTTGGTCTTGGAAGGTGATCGGAAACAAATGGGATCATGTTGGGGAGTTTTCTAATTCTAGTATTTTTTAGGTTAAATTCTAAGCTGTGGTTTTTATGCTTAGTCTTGGAAGGTGATCGGAAACAAATGGGATCATGTTGGGGAGTTTTCTAATTCTAGTATTTTTTAGGTTAAATTCTAAGCTGTGGTTTTTATGCTTGGTCTTAGAAGGTGATCGGAAACAAATGGGACATGTATCTCGACCTTCTTCAGGCAGATTACAGTGAAGGGTGAGACTCGAAATTATTATTATTTTTTCTTTATTTCCTTTTCTGTAATATCTTTTTGTGAGCAAATAAATATATCTATATATATAGTTTCTCCGCTAGAGTGGTGAATTTGTAGATGGGATTTTATGGGTTTGATTTTTCTACATGAATCTTCTATAACATCATATGTGGAAGATTGTTCATTTATCTGTTGTGATTTGGTGGTAGACCATTGTTAGGGTTGTTATAATTGTTTGTTCCTCTATGAATTTACTTCGTACTTACTGGGAAATGGTATGGTGTTCTTTATTTATATGTTTATCCCATTTTCAATTTTCTTGTTTCTTGTGGTTATGAAGTCTACTTGATAAGTAAAGGTATCAGCTTTGAATTCCCTTGATTCTTTTACATTATCGACTTTTAAGTCTTACATTTCATATTTTGGTTAGTGTAGTCTACATTTCATGCAATATTAAGTTCATAAGAGGTCTTTTTACAACCCTTTGCATATTAGCAGTGTATGCTCGCTATTAATTGCATGCTCCAGTCTTCATGAACATTTGACCTTTTAATTTCAAACCATTTATATTCAACATACTCGTGGCTCTGATTTTAAATTGTGTCCAGTGTAACAATGTAGGGCAATGTGATTCATCGGAAATTTTGATGGAAGATTGTCAAACTGGATACCTTCACTGTGGTTCTTAAGTTCCAGTTCTGTGTTAAAGATGTATCACTTGCTTTATTGGTTGATCAACAATGGTATGATGTTCTTTAGTTATATGTTTATCCCATTTTCAATTTTCTTGTTTCTTGTGGTTATGAAGTCTACTTGATAAGTAAAGGTATTAGCTTTGAGTTCCCTTGATTCTTTTACATTATTGACTTTTAAGTCTTACATTTCATATTTTGGTTAGTGTAGTCTACATTTCATGCAATATTGAGTTCATAAGAGAGGTC
>JAOTAX010136629.1:0-17482 GCA_025629825.1 Erythroxylum guanchezii | reverse complement strand
GCAATTTAAATCATTAAATTTCCTTGATTTAAAGAAAACAAAATTGACTTATTTACTCTATTATAAACATGTACCCATCTTGATTCCTTGCTTATAAACTTGTTTAAAAAGCCTCTACTCCCCTTGCTCCTCTTGCCTCTCTCTTGATTTTCCTTCATCAAAGGCAAAATTTCCAAATCAAAAGGGATTCAAATTGGACAACCCATAACACATAATCACCAAAATTGATCTTAGAAAACTTAAACCCATACCATTCTTAAGCTATATGAACCAAAACCCTAAAAAAAATCCAAAGATTTAAAATCTCACTTACTTAGGATCTTCACAAAATGAAGAGTTTCTTGGATCAAAAGAAGGCTCTCATCCTCCTCTTCCTTTTTCCCTTCTTGAGGAACTTCAAAATCACCCTTCAGGACCAAGAAAAATCAAAACCTAACTCTTTCTTTCTTCTTTCTCTTCTTCTCCACCGACTCTCTCATCTCTTCTCTCTTTTCTTCTTCTTTTTCTTCTAATTTTCGTGCTCCCCTCTTCCTTAAAAGCCAACCCACATGTCTAATTACAAATATGTCATTAATGAATGAATAATGACCATTTTGCCCTTACATATAAGCCTTGTAACTTAAATGACTTAAGTGGTCTTCCCAAAATGCCCTCATGCAATCTTACCAACTTAATTTAATTTAATCCATGTCATATGATCTTACTCACATTAACATGCTAATTAACTCCCATTAACATGCTGATTAATTCCACAAAATACTCCATTAAGACCCCATAATTCAATTAAATCATGCTTAACTCCTTATAAAAATCAAGACCTTTTTCTAATCATGCAATTGAAGGAATTTGGTAACACTTCCTTCTACAAAAATGTTCCTCATTGTCTCAAGTTTCTAATGACATCAAAATCATTCAATTTGGTTCAAAAATCTGAATGTTATACTCCAAACATTTCAGACTGTTCTTATACTAAAACATTATCCTGCGCTTGACTTCCATCCAAAAATTGATACTCTTAGAGACTAAATTAGAACTTGATTTTATCAGACAATTTGTAGCCTTATCTCTCTAGTTTAATCTAAATCAAAAATCATCTCATTTGGATAACTAGAGCAAAAGTTATGGCTAAAACACCAAAGTATACTCAATGAACATGTTTCAATTACATTTTTCTAGCTTTTCACTTCCAACATTTCACATATAATGCATCTTGTACCTAAACCATCTTTCTATTTCATTTCAAATTCAAGGATTCTACTTTTCTCTACACATGAATAATCATCAACAATTTTTCACTTAGTAGTCCTAACTTTCAAGAAAAGTTTGGGGTCCAACATTTAACCATATGTAGCTGATATAATCATAATTGGAAAATAAGTGTTCACTTATTTCTTTTACTTGTCTGCATAGACAGCACCAATTTGGAAGCTGGATGTATTTGGCCGTTTTGTCCACTATTTTTAATTTTCCTTTCATCGCAAGCCATAAAGTGAATGATGCACATGGTTGAAGGTAGTTAACCCATGTTTCTTTAGTCCATGCCAACTTGGGAAGATGTTTAAAGAATAATCCCATACAAGAGTGGTTGGAGAACCTATCATCAGCCGTGTGCTTCCAAATGTGATTATTTGGTTCAGTGTTGCAGTACACGCCATAAATTTCAGTAGCTAGAGAGGTGGGGATTGTAGCTCTCTCAATTTTTCCTTTATGTTGCAAAACTGTAGCTACTGTGATTTCTAAAGGTAATGAACTCTTAAGTGGTTTAACTCCATTGTAATTAATCAAAGGTATTATCGAAAGCCAGTTGTCATACCAGAAATTGGTGGAGTTTCCATTGTCTATAAGTGAAATGAAGTCCGTTTGGTGCTAGCCTCTCAATTTTAGAATGGCTTAAAGTGAGGTAGATTACATGCGGGAACACTCTATAGACTACAGGCTTCAAGTTTTGTTGAAGTAATGGTGAATCCATCTACACCATTAAGATTGTTTATCATCCATTAGTCTCCACAATCTTTTAGTAAGTAGCGTGGAGTTTATGAGCTTGATGGATTTAATTCCCAAACCCCCACGATCTCTAGGAGTACATAGTTCTTTCCATTTCACTAAAGTCTTATGATTTGTTTCCTGATCTCCTATCTATAAGAAATTATTGAATAGTTTGTCAATAGCTTTCAGAATAGAACCTGGAAAAGCCAAGTGGGTTACCCAGTAGATGTTGAGAGAGTTGAGGACAAAGTTTATGAGTTGAGCCCGTACTGCACGCGAGAGGTGTTTAGAGCTCTATGATGAAATTCTGGTTTGTAATTTATCCAATAACTTAGCATGATCGCTAGCTTTCAGCTTAAGAGGAGAGATAGGAATGCCCAAGTATTTCATTGGGAAGGTTTTTAATTGAATACCTGTTAAAAAAGTGATTTATGATTGTAGAGGGGTTGCACTCTTGGATAAAAAGATACTATTTTTAGAATAGTTTATTTATAGGCTCGAGACTCTTTGGAAAATTTTTAGAGGTTTCATAAAGATTGTGATTGAGGTGGTATCAGCTTTCGAGATTAGTAATAAGTAATCTGCAAAAAAGAGATTGGTTAGTTTGAATCTGATACATTTGGAATGGTATTTGAAGGCCTTCGTCCAATCCACAACGTGCTCAATGATTTTATGGAGTGTTTGCATTACTAATGTGAATAAGTAAGGAGATAACGAATCCCCTCGTCGGATCCCTTTAGTGCTTTGAAAAAATCTGGTAGGTTGCCCTGTCATCAGTATGCTATGGGAAGAGGTGGTAAGGCATTCTTCAATCCACTTTATAAAAATGCTAGGAAATTTCATGGCTTCTAAGACATGGGAGATAAAGGTCCAATCAACATTATCATAAGCTTTCCGGAGATCAATCTTGATGCAGCAGTTAGGCTTGCTTTTCTCCTTTGAGTAGTTAGCAATGAGCCCTTAAAGTAGGAGGATGTTATCCCGAATTATTCTACCTAGTATATAAGCACCTTGAGTGTGATTGATGTGCTTGTGTAGTATGCCTTTGAGCCTATTATCATTAAGTTTATAGATGACTTAGTATAAATAGTTGCAACATGCAATCGGTCTAAAATCTGCAAAGTTGGTCACCTCCCCACTCTTTGAGACAATGGCAATGGAGGTCTTGTTGATTTCTTTTAGAAGGGAACCATTAGCAAAGAATTTCATAACTGCTTCGGAGACCATATTGCCAATAAGAGCCCACGTTTCCTTAAAAAAGTTGACATTGAAACCATCAGGGCTAAGGGCTTTGTAAGGGTGAAGAGCTCCAAGTGCTTCTTTAATTTCTTATGTGGTTACAAGTCTTACTAGTTAGTTTGCTTTGTTTGGAGAAATGGTGTCATTCAGAATCTGTTTAAGGAACAACGTAGAAGATTGTGTTTCTGTGGCACACTCATAATCTTGCCCTCGCAAGAGTTGAGTCTGAGAGTCAAGGGTGATGTTGTTATTTAAAGATATCACTCGGTTTCTAGCCTTTCGTGACACAATAGCTTTGTAGAAGACTAATGAGTTGCGGTCCCCATGTTTTATCCACTCTAGTCTTGCTCTTTGTTTGTCGAGGTTGTTTTTGGAAAAAACATTTTGACACTCAAATCACAAAAAGTTGAAGGGTGCTAAATATGTAAAGAAATCTCTAATTAATCTTAATAATTATGGTTATGAAAACTTACCTTAAGATGAATCCCTTGACAATCTTTCTTAAAGTGTAATTAGACTTTAACTATCCTTAGTAGAGTTGGATCTAACCTATATTAGGTAGCCTAATTGGCCTTAATTAGGACTCTACTTCCTCATATAGGTGACTTCCATTTTGATTGAACGTACCCTGTAGCACCCCACTCCCATAGGGCATATTCTCGAACAAACTGATGGTATTTGAGAATACACTTTACAAGGGTGGTGTGCTAGGACAGTCAGTCAATCATAACTATTAAAAACTTTTCACGCATCACATGCATATTTCTGAAAACCAATAATCAATTTCGGCCCGTTTTATTCATAACCATTAAAAACTTTTCACTCATCACATGCATATTTCGGAAAACTAATAATCAATTTCAACCTATTTTATTGATAAACATTTTCAATCATAAGTGTTATAACCATTATACATATCATCAAAATTCCAATAGTCACTTGGACCCATTACAGATACAAAAAACTTTTAATCATAATGTCATTACATTACAAAATCATTCACATACACATTATATAATACTTATGAATACACATTTTAATAAAAAATAATGAAATACATATGTAGACGCAAACTAATCTCAATCTCAATCTCTTACTCGAATGCAGTGGTTAGACTCCAATTTTTCTAACTGGAGATCTTCTCTAAGCCTAAAAAATGTTACAAATATTGGGTTGAGTTTTGCGAATTCAGTGAGTGTACCATCTTTGATGGCTCATTCAATCACATAATACATCAATTCATATACTCACAAAATTCACATCACTTCATCAATTCAACATGTTGAGTCACATACATTTCATATTCACTTAAATCATATTTTACATTCAGAAATCATTCAAACTATTTATTTCAACCATTTAAATCATGCATATCAAATGCATATGCAATGCTCATGAGACTCACTTTCAATTGTTATTGCTGTGACTGAGTGCCTATAACTGTCCCGTATCCATTGTAGATACCGGGCTCATTAATAATTGTCCCTTATTCGTTAGGGATGCATGGCTTATTTTACATAATGAGCTAGAGGCTCTTACCACATTCTGAGCTTTAAGCTCTTTTTCTGTGGCTACTCCAGTCACACTAGCCTTTATGTTGTCATGCATCCATGTAATGAAATGCATCATATTAACATATATTCAATCAGTCACTTGATTTCAATTTCACATTCACATTCACATTTATCATCGGACTTTGGTCCGGCATTTAACAATAATGTTAAGTATCACTTATTCATTCAAATTCACATTCAATGAGCACTTCCAATGATTTTTACATGCATCAAACGCCTCAGATATTTATTGTTCGAAATCAGCACATTCACATCAATCATATCAGTAGTAATTCAATACAGAAATTTAAAATAGAACAAACAATGAAAATGAGACCATCTAGGTTGATTCACAATACGCTCCAGATTAACATTAGCTTCCATGGGCCGGAAACATCGAGATGCAGACGTTCTATCTTGTATATCAGCATAATGCAATACACATATTGCACACACATTATTAATTGCACAATCTTATGAATACTCAATCATATAAATTTGTAATGTGTTGTGTATAATGCATGCTCAATGACAATCTCGGGTATATTACCTAAGTTCACATCTTATATTCTTTCTCATTTCATAAATCATATATGTCTAATTAAACTTAGGTTTACACTTCATTTGTACATGATCATTCTAAGTTCACCATTCAATCCTTATCATTTGTATGTGTCTAGCTTATTCTTAAGCTTACACTTCAAGAACACTTGGTTATTCTAATATCATAAATCAATTTCTTGTCATTTCTTTTCGAACATTATATGCTTTTATAATACCCAATTCTCATCACATTTACTTAATACATATTACTCAACTCCTTTGAATCATAACTACAATCATATAAACATCTTCATTTCCATTATACTCATGCTTTTTGTACTTTGATATCAACAATTCAGTCACTAAGTTATAACCTTAATTATGACTTCATACATATCACACATTTAGTCACTTAATCCAAGCATTGTTCTAGGTTTAATTCAAACTCCATTCAAGCCTAAATTAAGTCCAAATGGCCAGTGAATGTCCGTTTGGTGGACTTCATGTCCGCTGGGTAGACATTCTCGGGTTTTCCAGCTGTCCAGCTCCGCCCATGTCTGTTTGAAGGGACATCATGTCCGCTGGGCGGACATCATGTCTGCTAGGCCCATATTCACGGGACACCTACAGAAATGTGAAAATTTGGCCCTTTATATAGCAAAATATCTCCTCGGGGTCTTCACAAAAGTTGTAGAACTCGAAGTTCTCTTAGAAAGCATACTTAAATGACCTCAATCCGACGTCCACAACAAAAGTTATGCCTTTTACCCCAAAAATCTATCCAATTGGATCCATATTTTCCAGATTTCTATCTATTTACTTACTACATTCAACACCTTAAGCTTGGTATATCATTTCTAGTTTAATTACTCGTCATTTCCCCATCATTCTTAACTCCATTTCAGCTCAATATCAGCCATAAACAAATTATAGTCCATGATTGATCATGAACACTAAAAACAGAACATATGCATATATACATTTATCATAAACTTTCTGCACATGTTCAACTTCATTTCCACTTTTATTTCACTTCTAACTATCACCTTAATTCTTCCTATTTCAAGACACCACATTACTCGCTTTCTTTAGCTCTAGACTTATTTTAGTTCATCTCCAAAACACCCAAAGAAATCCACATTAGAAAACACAACATAAAATCCATTATCTATCAAATTTTTCTACACTTTTTCCTACACCATCTTTAATGATCATTCTAACTCAAATCATCTCAACAAAAGCTTATGCAATATTGATCATCATATATATAAAAGCAAGACATGAATCTACCCACTTTTCTCATTCACGTTCCAGCATGTACCTCATTATATGATCATTTAACTCTTAACTATCATCAAAATATGTTTTATTCAACAAATAAAGAAGAGTAATGCTTTATACTTACTTGTTTACTTCAAGATCTTCAAATAAAACTTAACCCTAGCTTCTCCCATGCATCCCACGATCATCATCTTGCCAAAGTAGAATAGATGGGTTTTTTATTAAGAAGATAGCTAGTGATGGAAGAAAGCAAGGTTCAACTTTGATGCTTGGAGAAGAGAGTGTTGTGAGAAGGAGAGGAAGATGAAGAAAATGAAGAAGATGAAGAAGAGAGAAGCTAACGAAGAGAGGAGTAAATAGCAAGTGAAAGACCAAAATGAGAGTGGGTCTTTCACTTAATAAAAATTGTGGGTTAAGACAAGTGGTGTGGCAAGTGACACACTTGTCACTTTCTCATGGTCTTCTTTTGGTCATTTAATTAGCTAGTCCATTTGTGTCCTAATTCTAATCCAATTAACTCCCAATTTTAAATGAAATATGTCATTAAATCCTAATGTCATTCATCAAAATTTCTACTGCCATCTGACACTTATTTCTACTACTATTCATCAATTGTCTACCATTAGGCATTTTTCCTAGTCTAAAAATACCCTTAATTCCAAAAAATTCTCAAATTTTACCAAAAATTCTAAATCGCTACTTGTACACACCAACTCAATTTTTAAGACACATAATCCATAATTCACATTATAATCACATTAAAACAATCATTTATACATGGAAAAATGTCAAATGAGTGCATGAAAAAATCATTGTAATGTGTGCAAAATTCAAGTTCAAGTGTGTATGCTAACATTATGCTTGAATATGAAATGCATTTTTCTAATCTCTCATTGCTATTTTTCAATTACAGAAATCTAGGGTTCTAACCCTTAGTATGGAAACGGGATGTTACGTACCCTTCTTGGATAATTAGACATCATACATGGGCGTGCATCATGTAAGCCTAAAAGAGCTCAATGAATTAAGTTAGACTTGACCCGTACACTTTGTTAAAGGTATACCACTTCTCCTAATTTCTTATCAGAACTTAGATCAATGATAAAACTTTTAATACTTAAATCTGTAGGGAGTCAACTTAATAAGATGATTTTTAACCTGTCAGGGATCATTTGTCAAGCATTGAATCATATATACCATTAATCATTAACATTCTTGCCAAATCACTTTGAGATTGCTTTAACACCAATAACTAATTCTTTAAACACTCACTTGTTCACCTTAAGAAGGCCTGACTATGGCAAGTTTGAAATTTCTCTCTAGACATCCATCTTTAGTTTACTTAAGTATGTTTATATAATGCAGGTTAATGACTTTGCAAAATCATCCATTAGAAATCTCCTTATGAATATTCCCTATAAAATACATCTACCTCATTGACAATTCAGTTACCTATAGGGAGGTGAACCATCATTTAATCTTATTATTGATCGAGATCAATCTTGATTGTCCATCCCTTTATATAAGGAATAAAATGTGTAAGGTGGCCTACTTTTTCATTTTTAGAGTTGTTAAAGAGAGAAAATACTATGAGTTTTTTCTTGCCTATTTGCTTGCCTTTTTAAAAGGATTTTAGAATTAAGGTGATAAGTACTTATTATCTTTTCAAAAGGTAAGATTACATATATTCTCCTTAAATTTCTACATTATAGGGAGTAATATAGATGATAGGACTAGTTTAAGGAGCAAAGTTGGTAGTTTTAGCTCAAGTAGTTGTACTAACCTAGGTTCAGTAGCATTAATAACTTAGTAACTTAAATTGTATAAGTCGCAGCCTTGAGTCACTCAAGTTTATAGGAACCTTATTTTCCTCCCTTAATTAGGCATCCCTTTCAAAATGTCATATGAACCTTGCTTAGCCAGGTCTAATAAAAGATTCCACCTTTAATATTTGTCACTGGATTCCATACCTAAGGACTTTGAAGAAAACTTTGAAGCATACTTATACCCCAATAAATTATAAAGGATTAAGTTTGATAAGATGAGGGAGAATTCAACATCCTTAAGGTAATTTAATCAGATTTCTAAGTGATAACAAGCAAATATATTATCTTAGGCCTAAAGATATAAGGTTTTATTATACTACCTTTAAGTTCAACTTTCAACTTTCTCTTTATCACACCATTAATCAAATAGTGAACATGATATGTTTGAGTCCCATTCAATTATATCCACATGCCTAGAACTTGCTAACTAGGATCATTATCACCTGCCATATAAAAAAAAGTGCTTTTAGCTTTGAACTATTTAAGTTTATACACCAATATAGGCTTATAGGGACACAAAGTGGGTAACATATTTTAAATGCTAGGATTAAGTGTCAATTGTTGTTGGTTTTAAAAAGGTTGTTTTTTTTCTACTTATTAAATAGTACGTGCTTGTGGGCCTTTATGGTTATCTAAAAGGCTTATATAATATATTTCCCTAATAGGATTGGGATAATGCATTCCTAAAGTTTCTGTCCAAAGAACTTGTTATTCCAACCATCTTCATCCTGCCTCAAGAAACTTTACTATGTAAACAAAGTCTAATTGTGTTAAGGTCTATCTTATAGAGAGGATCATCTTTATATGTTTCTTTTATCCATTCTTAGTCACTTAGTGTTCAAATACCATATTTGAATTCCTATTATTCTTTTGGCAATCATGATCTTTAACTGAGGTGGGCAAAGAGAAATGCATATTGACTTTGTCTTCTAGGCAAAGGATGAAGTAAAAGGTGACCTACAGTGACGAAGTTACTATCATTAAGTCCACTCTTCTAGCTGCTTCCATCTATGTATCCCAACTTTCTCATTCTTTTCCACCTCGTTCATCTCATAAAGTAAAGAAGAATAACACCATTTTTGGAAAGGTTGTAAACGAGTCTAAGAAAATTCAAGGGATGATCACTCTTAAGGATACACAATCAGCAATATTAAATCTTTGTAGTACTCGCTCAATGTATGAACTTTATAAGAGACCTAACAAGTTTTGAGATTCGTCCTAGTGAATCTGAATAGCTAGGATAAAAGGTGTTTCACCAAATTCCTTCATGTCAAAATGTTTGGCCAAAAGCTGTTTAACCTCGTGCAACATGGTCAATTCATTTGATGCGAGCAAGATATCATCTACATACAAAAGTATAAAAACAACCTTGCTCCCTTTTAGCTTATAATACAAGAATCTTTTAAATTTATTCTCAACAAAGCCAAATGAGGTAATAACCTTATGAAACTTTAGGTGCCATTGTTTGGAAGCTTGTTTCAAACCATATATTCTCAATTTATAGACCATATTAGCTTTATCTTAATCATATAATCCTTTAGGTTGTTTCATATAGACCTCTTTAAAAAGGTCTCCATTTAAGAAGGCAGATTTGACATTTATCTGATGTAACTTTATATCATAATTAACTACTATTATTTTAATCACTCTAAATGCATCCTTAGAAGATACAAGAAAGAAGGTAATATTAAAATTAATCTCTTCTCTCTGAGTGAACCCTCTTGCAACTAACCAAGCTTTAAACCACTAAAGTTTACCTTGATAGTCCTTTTTGGTCTTATAAATCCATTTACAGCTAACATGTTTATAATTATATGGCAAAATCACAAGCTCTTACACCTTATTATGCTTTATAAATTGCATCCTATGCTTTATTACATCCCACTACAAATCCACATGAGGTCCAAAAATAACTTCTGTAAAAGTAACTGGATCCATTATATGTCCAAGATTTTAGTCTCGTTCACCTAAATAGACTATGTAATCAAATGATATAGTGGGTCTTCTCAACATAGTGGATCTCTTTAATTAAACTGATTCAATATATTCACATATTCAAGAAACTCATTTTGTATAGGTATGGGTTCCTATCCTTATATTGGTACGATACTGAGACTTAGATCTACTAACTATATGAGTGATAGACATTACATAAATCTAGTATCCACCTTTCTATCATTTGAAGGAAGAGAACGACCACCCTCATTAAAATGAGATGGACCACCACTCATCATAGACATTAGCTCCAGAAACTTAGCTATTTATGATTCCACTATTTTAGATCCTCTATCTCTATGGTAAAATCAGTATCCTTTAGAATGGTTAGGATATCCAATAAAGTAACGATGAATGGAATAAGAATGTAACTTATCTTCATAAGGATTATACAAATGTACCTCAGCAGGGTAGCCCTATACATAAAGATGAGTGAAGCTTGGTTTCCACTCATTCCAAACTTCAAAAGGCATCTTTGAAACTAATTTGTTTGGAACTCTATTAAGTACGTATAAGGTAGTCTTTATGGCTTCACCCTAAAGATAATTACGTAAATTATTTTTGCTTTGTATTAACCTCATCACAGTTCTACCTTTTGGCCATACCATGTTGCTCAGGACTACCTCATATTAGTAAACTGAGCCACTATTCCATATGATTCTAAATACTTGACAAACAAACCTTTTCTTATTTTAAAACCTCATGTCTACCATAATATTCACCTTTATAGTTAGATTTGATTGGCCTTCTAAATTGATTCTCAACTTTAGTCTTAAAAATCTTGAATTTATCAAGAGCTTTAAACTTTTCGTTAAGTAATAAAAAATATCTATAACGAGAATAACATCAATAGATGTAAGAAAACATCTTTAATTACAAATATAGTTATATACGATCCATAAATATCTGTATGCATGAGTTCTAATGAGTTAAAAGCATAAATTAACCCTTTTTTTTTTAATTCTGGTCAACTTATCCTTATAGTAGTCAACATATATTCTTTGAACATCAAAATCTAGAGTTAAGAGAATGTTATTCTTTATTGATCTCTCAACCTTTTCTCTAGAAATATGGCTCCATCTTTTATATCACAACATGTGTGATTTTCTTTTATTAGGGATCCCTTCCTAGTAACTTGGTTGGCAATAAATGAATAAGCATATATCTTATTAAGGGCAAGACACGATCCATTTAAACCATATGATAAATAGGTCATACCAATATGTTTAGCATTGAAAGATAACTTTACAACCAGATTTTCAAATACAAAATTGTAACCTTATTTATCCAAAACAAATATAGAGATCAGATTTTGTCTAAAAGACGATATATAGAATTTGTCATATAAAATAAGTTTGAACCTTATATTTAAGTTCAACCACACATCCCCTACAGAAATACACCCACTTCTTTATTATTGTCCACCGTCAGTTTTTCCTCCTCTTTGTTCAACTTTCTCTTTATCATAAATTGTTGCATTGTGGAAGCAACATGATTAAAAACTCCACTATCTAGCCGCTAATAACTTACTATGACTATAGCATTATTAGACTCATATATCATGTAAGTTGAGGAGTTACCAGATAACTCTTGCCTTTATTTCCAAACTGTGTACTTCTAACATTCTAGCTTCCTATGTCCCTTCTTTTTATAAAAGAAACATTGCATACTCATCCTTACTGGACCCCTAATTGTGTTGGATTGACCTACATCTTTATGTTGAGGAAGTTTAGATTTTTCACCTTTAAAATTTTGGGGCTTCACCTTTACCTTTCTATTAGTTGCTATTAAGGCTATATAAGTTGTATTCTTTAATTCTCTTCTTCAACAACATACCAGGTAATCAATGAATTTATATCCTTATCTTCATCTTGAGAATTGTATGTGGTAACCAAAATACCAAACAATAATGGAAGATTTTTCAAAGCTTGGTACATAATACGAGCATCAGGAATATAAATGTTTAACACCTTTAGCTTGCTCTGAAAGTGGACTATCCTAGTTATATATTCCCTTCCCCTGAACCATTATATCTAATAGAGGTATACCTTTATGAGATATGAGAAAATCTCTTGATATGTTAATCTCTGGAAGTTCAATCAACAAATGGACTGGAATGGATCTTTTTATAGTCAAATAGCGCACCCTTTTTGACATTTTCAAGGCTATATAAGCTACTTTTTCGACCTCCAAACTCAGAGATGTAAGTGTTGGTGGTCTTTCCTAGATCATGATTATATTGATATTTGCCATCTCCAACGTAAACTTTACATCTTATTTCCATTTCTTCAAGTTGAAACCAATAAGGGTTTCAATGGTGACACTGTTATTATTTATAAAAATGGTGACTGCAACATTGATAATGTAAATCATCGACACAAATGTAGGACAACAGTAATCCTCAAAGCTACAAAATAGTATATATATTAAGCATCTTATCACATATATCATGAAACACTTGCAGGACAAATATACAATACAATTAGATAATATCTTCATATAAAAGTGATAAGAGTACATACCATCAACCTTTGTGATTCTACCATCTATAGATGAATAGATCATTTAATCAATGATTATCCCCTATAAAATGCCATTCTGCACATCTCAAAATATTATATAAGGCAAACACTTGTGGGAAAAATGACCAAACACGAGACTAGAGACATCCCCCAATATGTAAGCAAAATAGTCCAATTACTAACTTGAAAGGCTACTGTGGCATTAGTAGCCAAACTATTTCACAAACATAAGCGATATACTCGTATGTTATCCTTACATTCATCTATATGGGCATAAAATATGTGATAACTTACAATTTACAAATGCAAAATCCTAATGCATAATTTCATTGTCACATATCAGTGTTAAAGATATTATCAACAAACTTTATTTAAGAATTCTTCATAAAGAAAATCTTAACTAAAGTGATAATAATGCCATACCAAACAATAAATGTACCATATAAGATACCAAAATCATATATATCTCTTTTATTTTAAGCCCAATTCATGAAAATTCACTTAATAATGACTTTGATAACCTTATTTGATTTTTTTTATGATTTAAACCTTATTTTTTACCAATGGAATAAATTCAAAATAATTAAAAGACTCACTTTACAAAAGTCATCAACCCTAAAACCTGACCTAAAATAATATGAGGGGCCATTTTGTGTATTTGGTGTATTTTTAATTTTTTTGTCCTATAGTATGCTGGCATCAGCATTTAACATGGTTGGATGGTGCATGTATTGCACGAGCATTGCCTCATGCGACATTGTTGTAGCCTGCACGACCTAAATGTACAAATGCATGTCACATGTGTCAGATGCATGTTACATACGTCAGACATGCACAGATGTGCCACTGCCTTGTAATGTATAAGACATATACACTGGACTTGCAGACACGCGCTATCCGTCTTAGGCTTAAGCACCCACCTACACTGGGGATGTGATCCTCTGGACCCTTATTCTAGCCCTAACCTGTCCTCATTTGATCCAAGCCATTCACTCATGTGGGTCCTACATGAATAAATGGCTTGGATCAAATGGGGACAGGTTAGGGCCAGAATAAGGGGGCAGAGGATTTCAGGCACCTACACTAGATGCATGTCTGGCAAGTATGTACTATATGCACTTGACACTAGTACGTCCTGTAGGCAGCTATATGCTTATTCTTTATAGCCATTGGAAATAAGTAATTTTTGACGACATTTCAAGTGACTCCTACCATATTTTGGTAAATTTTTGCTAGAAAATCACCCTTAAAGTCTTTTTCTGCCCGTTTTCATGCAAAGCTTATCCAAAGTCAATCCAAACAATAAATATACGATTTACATAAGCAAAAAATAGATAAACTTTTCTGATTTCTTTATAAAGAACCTTTAAAAATCTCCTTTCAAATTTATAAAATTATGGAACTGCTTTAATAAACCAAGCGTTAGATATAACACAAACTTTAACTTTAGGCCCAAATCTACTATGACATTGTATAAACGAAAACAATGGAAAAAGTACCTAGTTTACTATCTATATCTTAGTGTACAAGTTCCTCAACTACTTGAAGAAGCTCATCTATGTATGAACAAGTTGTTGAAAATATCACTTTAGTTTTATGAAATTTACAACTTTATGTTGTTAACCTCTTTCTACGCCTTTCTGAATGCATAAACTTCCTAACGAGTCAAAGTAACTTTAAGTTCATGAACTTCTATCAGCAAGCTGCAGGAGACCTTAGCAACTATTTATAAAAACCTTATTAGGCCCCATCACAAGCCCAATAAATAAATATGCCTACACTGATAAGTGATCATTTTTCTTACTAGACTTCAACCTATTTAATCAGATCATTTGTTAGGCCTCTTTATTATGTTTTCCAAATCAAATATGATTTCTTAGCCTTAATTTATAAAAAGTAGTAATTAAAAATTATCCAATAAGGATTTTTGATTCCAACAGTTTTCATATTTATCTTTGGCTTTGTTGTCTACTCAAGTATTTTTTTTTCACAAGTTGTTGAATCGCAACCAAATGATGTTGCTTAGCTTGGGTTATGGTGGAGGAAATGAGTACACAACTTATGTATGTGACCTATGTGCAATTAAAATTTTGATTGCCATAAAATTGTTGTATAGTTAATTCAATATATATGGGTATGTAATTTAAGTTTCATAATTGAAAGTTCTTAAAATCTTCTAGACTTATGTATCCAAAACTATTTCCTTTTCTAATATTTTTGATGGTCTCAACTTCTTATTTCATTCATAGCTAGTAGGATCAAAATTTCCTCGTTTGTTTATTTATTTACTTATTATTATTATTGTTGTTGTTGTTGTTGTTGTTGTTATTGTTATTGTTGTTGTTGTTATTGCTATTATTATTATTATTATTATTATTATTATTATTATTATTATTATTATTATTATTATTATTATTATTATTATTATTATTTCCATTTTTTCTATTATTATTTCCATTATTTTTGAAAAATTTTTGACTGTGAATTTTAATGGGTCAATCGAAAACAACTTCTTTACTAATTAGAGGTAAGACTGTATACTTTTGGACCTCCTCAGATCCCACATCTCAACGAGATTTTTACTCGGTTGTTGTTGTTGTTATTATTATTGTTGTTTTTAGTAGGATTAAATTTCTTTACCTATATAATCATGCAGTTGGTGAGCATGTGACTGTGCTAGTTATGGGGAAAAAACTTACAATATGGAATTATTTATCTTTCTTTGAGATAAATTTTTGGTTTCTTGCATTTTTGTGATGTATTATCAAAGTCTAGATCTAAATGATTCCTCGTTATCAAATGTTAAGTCATCCATGCATTTTAAATTTGGATAGTAGTCACCTTTACTTTGTCTTTTACCATTCCTGACCTTATATCTTCTAGTAAGATTACACGTCTAATGGAATATCCTCATCTCCGTCACAATTAACTTATAGCTATGCACCTATTTGATGGATCAGCACTTTGCCCTATTGAGCATGGCCGGCCTAATCGCTAAAGGGTAAAATTTACCTTTGAGCTTGTGTGCTATCTTCTTGCCATATAAAAGTCTTGATGCTCTTTTATGCTCAAGTCACTCTGATATGATATTGTGAACTATGTCTTCATCAATCTCTCTATTGCTTTGGATGATAGATCCTAGATACTTAAAACACTCCTTTTGCGGTATAACTTTTAAACCAATCATTACCTCCATATTAGAAGCCACCTTTTGTCCCGAAAAGTTACACTTTAAGTAAAGCACAAGGCTTCCTGCTTTGCGGGGGCCTAGAGAGGGCATTGATGTATGCAGCCTTCTATTTATATTTTTACAATGAGTTCTTTCTATGAATTGAACCTGTGATCTTGTGGTCACAAAATAGCAACGTTACTAGTTGCTCTAAGGCTTACCCTAAAAAAATTACACTCTAATTAATCAGTCTTAATCATGCTCAAATTAAAGCCTTTCAATTCTAATGTATCCCTTCAAAGTTTTAGTTCATCAGTAAATAATATATATTACGGCACATTATCTTGGATATTCTTGGTAAGTTCATCCATCACTATGGCAAACAAAAAGGGGTTTAATGAAGAACCTTAGTGTAACCCAATATCGATAGAAAAATATAATGCATCTCCTCTTATCATCCTTAATCTAGTCTTTACACCTTCATACATATCTCTAATAACTCATATATAGGTCATAGGAAGTCTCTTGGATTCTAAATACCTCCACATAATCTTCTGAGGAGATGTAAAGCTTCTATCGTGGACCTTACTAACATGAAGTCAAAATGGTCTTCTGAGATAGGAACTATATATGTTGGGACCCAATCCTGGGAACCGGATCCCAACCGGAAAAGTGGAAAGCGGAAAACGAAAATAAAGCGAAGAACGGAGAAACGAATCGAATCAGAGAATCGGATAATACAAATGCGAAACAGACGCGAAAGCGGACATTGAAGAAATGGTTCAATCGAACAGTAACACATGTCCGACATCCGGTAACGAATATTTTAGAAAATCCTTGCGTATCACGTTGGAAACCCTAAGACTAAACCAATCCGAAAACCGGTATATTTTTTTTCTTTCTCATAATATTTATTCCTTTTCATTTTCTTTGTTCAATCTTATTCAAATCAAAACTAATCCATATTATTTCCCTTTTGGAAATTCATCCTTATGCAAATCTCGATTCATAAAAATCTTCTTAAACATTCATACATATCCCAAAATTCCATCTTTTAACCAAAATCTTATCTCATCGTTAACAAAACCTATTCTAATTCTTATTCTTATTCCTTGCCATAAAATTTCGGCAGCATAACAGATGCATTTTCAAAATCCCAAAAATATGCAAATCAAATAAAACACACTTCTATATATCCAAACCAATGCACACACTTCATCGGACCTCCTGTCCGGAATCCCATCACAAACAAACGTAATTCTAGACTTAGCACTTCAATAATTCTCAATCTCATAATCATACACAAATTTTGTAACTCAACTCAATACATAAATCCATAATTCAGAATCAATCCCATTCATCTTAATT
>JAOTAX010136550.1:0-17496 GCA_025629825.1 Erythroxylum guanchezii | reverse complement strand
ATCTTTAACGAATGGACCGATCGGCCCACGGGTCATGGTGACTGAGTCCAGGCCTAATACGGACGACCCGACCATAAACCATACCTTTGCGACGTGTTTTTAGCATAATGGGCATCCAAACCATGGCAAAGGAAGAAGGGTTCATGGTCATTGTTATTACGATGGGCAGGGATGAGGAAAGGGTGATGGCTAATTTGATATGAATATTATGGTGATAGGGGGTGTTGTAGCTAATGCAATGGAAGCTAACATAGGTTTGGAAGCAACAGTCATTTATACTTTAATGCAACATAATTTGTTGGTTGGAGTAATAAGTTGCTCAACAAACTGATTAATATGGTTAACTCTTCATCATCCACATTCGCTAAGAAATTGTCTAGTAAGGCTTTTCTGCAATGGATAATTGATAATGTAAATTAAATAATTTATTTTAATTTATAAAAATTGAAATATTAATTAATAAATTGATCTATTTTTAATAACAAAAGTTATTAAAATAATTTGAGCCAAAAAGTTGAATAATTTAAAATTTTGTCGATTAAACCAGCTGAATATGTTAAGTTTTCTAATCATTGGGAATGTTTGAGATATCACCCCATCTCCGGTGGCTTTCCGATGGCGTGTTCACTACCGCTACAAACCAGGGAATGGTCTTTGATAATGTTTTCTCTATTCTAAATTTGACTTGTAATTTAATTTTAGTGGGCAACTTATAGTGGTCGAAAGTGTTTGGCGACCTTTTATGATAAGCTTTGTGTGATACAAAACCACACTACAAAGAGCCCGATTGGAGCGGTGATTTCAGAAATAGAGTTTAGTATTAAGGCATCTCCAACTCATTCCTCCAAAATGGAGCAGAGTTTCCTCCATTCAGGAGATGCTACAGTACTTTTCACTCCAACTCACAACTCTATCTTTCACACTAAAAAGGAATATTCTCAACATATTCTTTTTTACCTTTCATTTTTTATTATTAAAATTACTTTATAAAATTAACCCAACTTTATTTTTTCATGTACATTTTTATTCACAATATTATTGTTATTATATTTTTATGTTACTATAAATTTATAATTACTTAAATAAACATATAATGAAAATATTGGAATATTTTCTAAATAAAAATAAAGAAAGAATGAATTAAAAAAGAAAGAATGAATGAAAAAAGGAAAAAAAAAAGGAAGAAAGAAAAGGTTGAAAGAGAAAAAAAAGAAAAAAAAAAGGCAAAGCATGAACAATAATGGAGAGATGCTACAGTGCCACACCATAGCTCCTCTCCAAAATGGAGGGAAAATAGCCGTTGGATTGGAGCTGATTTTTCCTCCATTTTGGTGTTTTCCCTCCATTTTGGAGGAGGATTGGAGTAGGTTTTACAAGCCAATGATAGTTGTAGTTGCAACTTCAACGGTTATCAATGGTGATTATCAACTTTGGCATCAATAACTTGAACATTCGTCAAGTCAACCTCTGTCTTTTATTCTTGGAGTTAAAAGTTCTTGCAATGCAAATAATCAATTGTTTGATATTTGTTACGGAGCCAAACAAACTCGTAAATAATTTCCTTTAAGTACTAGTCTTGTTACTTTATGCTTTGATTTGATACATTGTGACATTTGGAGTTTGTATCGTACTTGTAATGTTTATGGTATATGTTATTTTTTTTGACTATTATTAATAATCATAGTAGAGGTGTTTAGGTCTATTTGTTACCTGAAAAGTGCGAAGCTAGCATAATGTCTAAAATTTTTTATTTAACGATTAAGATTCAATTCCACCATGGTGTCAAACTTATTCGTAATGATAATGGTAAAGAATTTGATTCAGGTTCTATGAAACTCTTTTATGCTAAATATGGCATCTTACACGAGACTAGTTTAGTAGATACCCATATCAAAATGGTCAGGTAGAGAGAAAACGTAGGCATATCTTAAATGTTGCAAATGCTATTTAATTTCAAGCTAATTTGCTTATAGAATTTTAGGGGGATTGTGCTCTTATAGTAATCCAATTGATATAAATAAAACTCTCACTCCTTTACTAACGACTAAAACTCCTTTTGACATTATTTTTTTCTTCCCTCCACCATACCAACAGATTCACATTATAGGAATTTCATGCTATGTTCATAATCACTCTTATGACAAAGATAAGTTCATACCAAGGAGTCGTAAATATGTCATTTTGGGTACCCATAAGGCCAAAAGGGATGGCAAGTCTATGGTATTAAAACTAGTGATGTGTTTGTATCGAGGGACTTGGTATTTCATGAACATATATTTCCTTTTGCTAATTAAATTCCTACTGAATCTTCATCTTCTATTATTCAGGATCCCTATTATGTTGATGGTTAAGATCCGTTGCCTTCTGCTGAGCTACAAACTGAGGCTGAGAATGTGGTTATTACTACCCCGATACTACATCTCTATCTATTGGTCCCAATTTTACGTCTTCTAAAACATCTCCTGTTCAGGTGATAGGGGGAGGCCAGCCTTCAGGCCCTACTTCTGGAAAATCATTGCAGCAACGATAATCATCGATTAAGCCATCTTATCAGTCCCCTTCATCGCCTTTTAAGACTACCTCACCATCTTAACAGTCTACACTATAGACCACCTCTTGACCTCTAACTCTCTCATGCCTATTGAAATAACTAAATTGTCAATAAATTCGTAGACTATCCGAAATTAATTTTATCTGCACAAGTAAATCAACAATCACAAAAGCAAAATAATGAAGAAGCCGACGTTTGGTAACGCAGTTCGGTAAACTTGCCTACGTCTGCGGGACCCTCACCCAGATTAATTTCTTCCGCTGTAGTTCACAAAAATTACAAAAGATTGATCTACCCCGTACGACTCAATCTATGTAACCAACCCACAACCTAACTACCTGTGAAAGATTTTCACGCCCAATAATACGACCGACTCGTGTTAACCTCGTCAGAGAATTTTTCAAACTATTTCTACTAAAAAACAAAGACAAATAAAATCAAGAACTCAACAATTCCGGATCTGAAATTCTTCACCCAAAATAGCCAAGAGGTAACACCAACAATATATGTACCGATCTATGACGAAGCCTTCTTTGTGCTGCTGCACACATCAATTAACTTAAATCACCCAGCAAAAACATCAACTACACATCACCCTTGGACTGCTTGCTGGAGACAAATATAATGTGACTATACTGTTGCAAAACGCCTCACAAAAATTAACTCAATCAAGAGATTAAAACCCAACAACGCAACAGCAATTTAGCAATCTCCCCACACGGTTTTTTCACACAAAAAACCTAGCAAACAATACGCAGATCAAAAGAAGATGCCTTGCCCAATTTTCCACGTCAGCCAAGAAGCAATCTACCTTATTCACGCAATCAGCTAAATTTCCTTTAGAAGAGTCCTTTTCAAATAAGGATAGTATTAGATAGAAAATCAACCACCGAAAATTATGCTAATTTAAATCCCAAGCACCATCTACTTCCAAAGGAGTGCAATCTTCAATAATTATTAAGGAAGTTCTCATGTCCAATTGAAATGTCAAAAATAAAAATAGGATATATTAAAAATAAATCCTAACACCTACAATATAACCAACATCCACCAATCCGTTTACGCCGTTATCACTACAACTTTGCAGGCATTGACCCTGCTTCGTCTTTCCCACTTCAAAAATGTTTCTCAAGTACTCCATATCCCTTAACTAATTTCATCACTATTGATAATTTTTTGTTGCACACATTTGCTTCTTGTCCACTGTTTTCGCAGGAGTTGAGCCTAAAACTTACTCTTTAGCTATCAAAGATCCTAAATGACATGAAGCCATATGCCTTGAAATAGAGGCTCTTGAAAAAATTAGGACCTAAACCACTAAAGATCTTCCACCTAGTGCTACACCTATTTGTTATAAGTGTGTTTATAAAATAAAATACAATTTTGATGGCTCTATTAAACGCTATAAAGCTCAAGTAGTTGTGTTGGGTCACACCTAGAAAGAAGGTGTGGAGTAAGACATTTGCTTTTGTTTCTAAGCTTGCATTGTAAGTGTTTGTACTTTTCTTAGTGTGGCTATTATTAAAGGTTAGGATTACATTAACTAGATGTTAATAATGCTTTCTTATACGATAATCTTGATGAAGAAGATTATATGCACTTTGACCTGGTTTTATTGCTTCTCATCCTAATAAAATTTATTGTTTTTGTAAATCTCTTTATGGTCTTAAACAGTCTCCTTATCACTGGTTTGCCAAGCTCATTTCTACCCTATGAAAGTTTGATTTCCATCAGTCCCATACTAATCATAGTCTCTTCACGTACAAGAAGGGTGATGTTTTCTTATATGTTCTAGTTTATGTTGATAACCTTATTCTAGTTGGAAATAACTCAAAATCATGTGCTTGCTTCAATAAATATTTAAATGATTGTTTCTAGATCAAGGTGTAGTGTGTAACATGAGCCTTCGTTACACTCCCAGGATTAAACGTTAAAGGAAAAAAAATGAAGAAATGCAGAAAATATGTGATTTCAGTTCCATAACTTTAAATGAGCTTTCTGAAGCTGAAACAAACATTTCCACCAAGACCTTCACAAGAGTTGCTCACCGCAACGCGATTAATGCCTTTCTATGGCTTTCTTAACACGTGAACCTCTGAATGGGTCAAAGTATTTGTACATTCACGATTTGCTTAAGCAACTGCAGGAGACCTTAACCTTATATATATAGCATCCATATCGAGCTTCTCCATCATAGGCCCAATACAGATCCGGTCCATACTGGTTAGGGTCCATTTTTCCTTACTGAACTTCAACTCATTAATCCAAATTCTTTATTTAGCTACTTTATTATCTTTATCCAAATCAAATCAAATTCGTTTAACTGTAAATTTATCGAAATCGTTAAAATTGTAATTAATTGTTGTCTATCCTTAAGGAAGAATTTTAACATTCTCCCCATTGGACAATAATTAATTACAACAGTTGTATTGATGATAAAGCCATTAAAAAATGGTTAAGTAAATCACTGTATAGGTCAACCAAGTTTTAAAAAAGAAACCATTGGATCTAAAGATAATGAAGTCCATCATTTTGTTTCATAAGGCTTTCGATATCAGAAAATATCAAATGCATATGTCATATGTAACACAGATCTATTATAATCATGCATATCTAATGCCTCACTAATATGAATGAGAAAATGGAATGTGGCAAACTTGGATGATACTTGTATGATCTGAAATGTATCATCTTTCCGTTTGTAGGTCTTAATTTCTCTAAAATTTACACTAAACAACATTAGATAAATTCGTTTTCTCTCATTGAATGCTAAACCTTTATGGGATTAAACACTTATATGCTCCTATGTCAGGTCAAAATCTATGGATTTACATATGTTAAACTGTATGTGTCCTAATGAAATAAGCTTAAGGTCAATTTGTATACATGCCCAATGACCTTTTAAATGCTTAAGATTAACACAAATCTTAAGACTTTCACTTGTATTATGACAATATATAACAACGCGTGTAGACTGAGAACAAAATGATGATCATCTTTATTAATAGAACATACTGTCATAATACATGAGAAACATACAAATGTACAAGGAGCAAACATAGTGATCCCTAACTAGCAATGTCTAAGGACTCCAACACACCTATACCATATACATGTCTTTTAAAAACATGTGGCAAAGTCCTTTAGTCAAAGGATCAACAAGCATATCCTCAGTCCTCTAATGCTCCACCTCAATGTCATCAATTTGTATCAACTACTTTATGGTTAAATACTTGACCTCCAAATGCTTAGACCCTGTGATGTTCTTATTGTTGTTACTAAACAACACCGCAAAAAGATTATCGCAATACAACCTAATAGGTCTAGCCACTGAATCAACTACATACAACTTAGAAATCAAATTTCTGAGCTAAACTGCCTATGAACCGGTCTCATAGCATGCTATAAACTCTACATACATAGTCGAGGAAGTCACTAATGTCTACTTGACACTCTTCCACGATACTGCACCATCTGCTAGTGTAAAAATATATCCTGATGTGGACTTCCTATCATCCAGACACAAAGCAAAGTCCAAATCTGTATAGCCTATGAAATCCAAATTGTTGACTTTTCTTAATATCAACAGATAATCCTTAATGCCCTGTAGATATCTCAACACTTGTTTGATTGCATACTAGTGATCCAATCCTGGATTGGCCAGATACCTACCAAACAGTCCAATAACAAATGCAATGTTTGGCCTAGTGCACTTCAGGGGATACATTAGGCTACCAGCCGTACTAGGATATGGAAGATTCCTCATAACCTCTCTCTCTACGTCATTCTTTGGACACTGTGCCAAAGATAATCTCTCACCGTGAGAGATAGGTGCTGCAACAAATTTACAGTCAGCCTTATTAAATCTTTGCAACACTTGCTCAATATATACACTCTGGGAGAGGCCTAATGAGAGTCGAAATTTATCCCGGTGAATCCGAATATCAAGGACAAATGATGCCTCACTAAGGTCCTTCATGTCAAAATGTTTGGCAAAAAGTTGCTTAACCTCATACAATATGGTCAAGTCATTTAATGCAAGCAAGATATCATCCACGTACAAAAGTAGAAAGATAACTTTGCTCCCCCTAACCTTATAGTACAAGCATCTTTCAACTTTATTTTCCACAAAGTCAAAAAAGGTGACAACCTCATCAAATTTAAGGTACCACTGTCAGGATGCTTGTTTTAAACCATATATAGATTTTCTCAGTTTACAAATCATGTCGGTTTTATCTTGATCCTGAATTCCTTCAAGTTGCTCCATATAGACCTCTTCATAAAGGTCTCCATTCAAGAAAGCATTTTTGACATCTATCTGATATAGCTCTATATCATAATAAGCTAGTATTACTATAATCATTCGAAATACATCCTTAAAGGGTATGGGAGAGAAGGTAACACTAAAATCAATCCCTTCTCTCTTAGTGAACCCTTTAGTAACTAGTCGAGCCTTAAATAGCACAACTTTATCTTGAGAGTCCTTTTTGGTCTTAAAATTCTATTTAAAACTGACATGTTTTCAATTCTGAGGCAAATCAGCAAGCTCCTATACCTTATTATGCTTCATGGATTGCATCGCATCCTTCATTACATCCCACCATAAATCTGCATTGGGTCTAGAAAAAACTTATGAAAAAGTGACTGGATATACAACATGTCCGATATTATAGTCTTATTTACCCAAATGGATTATGTAGTTAAATGAAATAGCAGGTCAACTCACTATAGTTGATCTCCTTAACTAAATTGGTTTTTGTACCTTAAGAACCTCAAATTGTACAGGTATAAGTTCCTATTCTTGTACTGGTATGGTACTTAAACCAGGATCCATTAATTCTGATTGTATGGGTGATGGATTCGAAATGTCTGTAGTATCCACCCTGCTCTTATCACAAACATCATACTCTAGAAACTTAGTTGTTTGTGATTCTACTATTTTGGCCCTTCCTTCTCCATCGTAGAATATGTATCCCTTAGAGTAGTCGGGATATCCCATAAAATAGCAACGAGTGGAACAAGTATACAACTTGTCCCCATAAGGATTATATAACTATACCTTAGCAAGGAAGCCCCACAAATGAATGTGGGCGAGGCTAGGTTTCTAGCCCTTCTAAATCTTAAAAGGCGTCGTTACAACTGACTTGGTTGGGACTCTTTTGAGTATATATAAGCTAGTCTTTATGGCTTCACCCCAAAGGTAGTCGAGTAGGTTAGTCTTGCTCTACATTGACCTCATTATGTCTTTTAAGGTGCGATTCTACCTTTCGGTCACACCAGTTTGTTAAGGACTACCGAGCATAGTGAACTGAGCCACTATTTAATGTGACTCCATATATTTGACAAACGGACTCGTTTCTTGTCATAAAACTCCATATTTTCCATAATATTTACCTGTATGGTCTAATCTGACAATCTTGATAGGCCTTCCCAATTGGTTCTCAACTTTGGCCTTAAAGATCTTGAACTTATCAAGAACTTCAAACTTTTCCTTAAGCAAGATCATATATCTATAAAGGGAATAATCATCAATAAATGTTAGAAAATATCTAGAATTACATAAGGTAACTATGTAAGGTACATATATGTCTGAACGGACGAGGTCTACTAAGCTAGAAGCACGAGTTGATCCTTTTTTTTCTTTATTTTAGTGAACTTACCCCTGCAACAATCAATACGTGTTTCCAACTCATCAAAATCTAGATTTGGGAGAATGTTTTCCTTATTCAATCTCTCAACCCTATCTCTGGAAATATGACCTAACCTTTTATGTCACAACATGTACGACTTATCCTTTATCAAGGCTATATTTTTTGTTACCTATTTGGTAAGATATGAAGAAATATATATCTCATTCGGGGCAAGACACATTTTTATATAAACTATATGACAAGAAGGATGTGCTAATAGTTTTGCATTCAATGACAAATGTACAACGAAAGAATTAATAATAAAATTATATCCTTCTTTGTCCAAAACTGATATAAAGATCAAATTATGTCTAAAAGACAGTATATAAAATGTGTCGTGTAAAACCAAAATGAACCTTTTATTAAGGTTTAAACACACATCCCCTATAGATATTACATTTACTTCTTCATTATTTCCTACCATTAGTTGTTCCTCCTCTTTATTTGGTTGTTTTTTGTGTATGAACCTTATATTGTGGAAACAATATGATTAGAAACTCTACTATCTAGCCACCAAGAACTTGATGTGGCTATAGAAAGATTAGACTCATGGATCATACAAGCTAAGGAGTTACCTGACTACTCTTGCCTTTCCTTCCAGGTCTTATAACTCTGGCAATCCTGCTTTTTATGTCCTTTCTTTTACAAAAGAAAAACCTCATATTCTTTGGGGGCAACCCAAAGTAGACAATATCTATAGGCGAGTAGTCTGGGCTGTTACAAATGGTATCAGATCCAGTTCCCGACCCGTTGTGCTAGTGTAGGATGCTAGGCCTTAAGAGGGGGTGGATTATGAGATCCCACATCGGTTGGAGAGGGAAACAAAGTACGTCTTATAAGGGTATGGATACCTCTCCCCCTAAGATGAGTTTTCCCTAGTATAGGAAGAGCAAAACTGTGAGGGTCTTGGCCCGAGGGGCAACCTAAAGCGGACAATATCTATGGGCAGGTGGTCTGGGCTGTTACACCTTTACTAGTACTAGATTGACTAACATTAGCATGTGGAAAAGATTTAGACTTTTTACCCTTGAACTTAGCAGGCTTCATCTTTGCCTTCCTTTTGGTAGCTATAAAGGTTATAGGAGTCACATTTTTTAGTTTCTCTTCCTTAGCAACACAATGGGTAATTAGTGCATTTATATTCTAAGACTCATCCAAAAAGTTGTATGTTGTCACCAAAACACCAAACTTTGAAGGAAGAGAAGTCAGAGCATAGTAAACGATACATTTTTCTGGGATGACAACAACCAGCTCCTTTAGTTTGCTTTACAAGTAAACCATCCTGATAATGTATTTTCTTAATCCCCCTGTCCTTGTATACTCATAGAGAACAATCCTTTATCAAAGTACTTATCTTTGTGTTAGAAGAGAACCTGTACCTCTGGGAGACATTATCTAAGAAATTTCATGCTATGGTTATATCCAAAAATCCACTAAGCAGATAGTCCAAAATGGATCTCTTAATGGTTAGGTAACACATTCTGTTTAACTGATCCTAAGATGCATATACCACTTTATCAACTTCTGAGCTGACGGATGTAAGTGGAGATATCATATCTGTAAGCAGGGCCATGTTAATATCTATTATCTCCAGTGCAAACCCCACATCCTTTTTCCACTTCTTAAAATTGAAACTAATCATGGTTTCAATGGTAACACTGTTATTGTTCACAAAGAAGGTGACTTAAAAATTGAAAAATGTAAGGATCGATACAATTGTAGGATAACAATGATACTTAAAGCCATAAAATAGTATCTGAACCTAGAATCCTATTACACATATAATGAAACACCTATGGGCTTAATACAAAATACATGCAAATTAGACCTCCACATAAAAGCGATCAGAGTGCACACCACCAACTCTTATGACACTATCACCTGTGGGTGAATAGATCATTTAAGCAATGACTTCCTCCATTTAAAGCCTATATACACTTCTCAAAATCTCATATAAGGCCAACATCTGTGGGCAAAGTAACCAAACATAAAACTAGAGACATCCCCAAACATATAAGCAGAACAGTTCAAATACTAACTCAAAAGGCCATTGCAGTGACTACATTCTCATTAGTATCCAAGCGGATCCACAAACACAAGGGATACAACTATATGTTATCCTCACATTCTTTATGGTCATGTTATATGTGATAATATATCATCAATAAATGCAAAATCCATATGCACATTCTCATTATCACATATCAGGGTTGAAAACATTATCAATTAACTTTATTTAAGACTTTATTGGAAGAAAATCTTAATCAGAGTAACTATCATGCAATTTTGAACACCAAATATCCACATGAGATACTAAAACCACATGTACCTCGTTTACTTTAAAGTTTGTAGCATGAAAATTCACTCAAAATAGCTTTAGAAACCTTAATTTCCTTTTTTTGGAGTTAAAATTTATTTATTACCAATGTAATAAATCCAGAAAAATAAAAAATAATTTATGAATTTAACGAACCCAAAAATTGACCTAAAATTACCCGGGGCATCTTTATGTGAATTCTATTTTTTTTAGTTTTTTTTTGCTAATGTAGTGCTAATGTCAACATGACATCATTACTGACGTCATTGCGTGTGGGCTAGAGGACTAAATACTTTAGGCACGTGTGCTACATGCACCCGGGACCTGATGGCACGTGTGACGCATGTGCCTTAAGCGTAGACGCTCCTCACTACGCGTTCTCACTCGCACGCGACATGTGTCAAGATAGGTGATTAGTTCGTGCAACACATATGCCTGTCCCACCACCTATAGGCGGTTACTATTCAAACATTGGGCACGGGTACCACACACGCCTGATGTCTTCTCTCTCTTTATGGGCAAACAATAATTTTCAATGAATTTCATGTCGATGTTTTGCACTCTAAAGCTCATTTTCAACTCATTTTTCAATGCTCAACACATTTAGCCATATGCAAGCATCCAAACACAAGAAAAAATAGAAAAACGATTTTTTTTCTCCGAAGTCTTTATGGAAAAAAATAAAAAAATCTTTGTTTTTATCCACTCGATCACGTAACTACTTTGATACCAATTGCAGTGCATAACACGAGCCTTCTTTATGCACCTAGGATCAAATGTGAAAGGGAAAAACGAAGAAATGCAAAAAATACTTGATTTTGATTCCATAAGTTTAAACGAGCTTTTTGAAGCTGAAATGGACTCATTTCTATTGAGACCTTCACGAGACTTGCTCACCACAAAGCGGCTAATGTCTTTTTGTAGCTTTTTTAACACGTGAATGTGAACCTCTGAATGGGTTAGAGTATCCATACGTTCACAATTTACTTAGGCAGTTGTAGAAGACTTTAACATTATATATATAACATCTAGGAATGTTAATTTTGGCCCGGACCGGTTAGATTTTGGCCCAATTTGACCATACTATAAGCATGCAAGGGCCAAAATTGTTTGGCCCCATCGAGCCTCGGACTGAGGTCAAGTTAAGCACAGGTCGGCCCAGCTAGGCCTGTGGTCCGATCGTAACATCAAAAATGACGTCGTTTTGTTAAAAACGATGTCATTTTTTTAATTTTTTAAAAGGAAATATATAAGGTGGGTCAGGCTGGCTTGGCCCAGCCATGATCCATCTGGCCATGGGCCGATCAGCCAGTGGTCAGGCAGGGCGATGGGCCCTAGCCCATTGGCATCCCTAATAACATTCATATCATGCTTCCCTATCACAGGCCGAATACAGATCTGATCCACATTGATTGAGATCCATTTTTCTCACTGGACTTCAGCCCATTAATCGAAATCCTTTATTGAGCTACTTTATTATCTTTATCTGGATCAAATATAATTTGCTTAGCCGTAAATTTATCGAAATCATTAAAAGTGCAATTAATTATTGTCCATCTTTAAGGAAAATTTCTAACACAAGGATCTTGACCCTCTTAAATATTTTCTTGACTTTGAAGTTGCTTGTAGACTTGATGTCTTATTCATTTCTTAGCGCAAATATACTTTTGATATGCCCTCTCAAGCTAATCTCACTAGGTGTAAGCATACTGTTTTTCCTACTGAATAGAATCACAAATTGGCCTTTGCTTAAGGACTGTTACTCGGTGATCCATAACTGTATCGTCGTTTGGGATAAGTCATCATATCTTACTATTTCATAACCTGATATTTGCTATACATACATATTCTCTCTCAGTTTTCGCACTCCCTTTGACAAAAGCATATGGATGTTGCTCTTCACGTCTTACGTTATTTTAAAGGTAACCTGGTCAAGAAATTGTTATTTGTTCTTCTAATACATTGTTGTTAACTATTTATTGTGACTCTAATTGGGCCAGTTGTCTACTTACTTGATGCTTCGTTTAGAGATGTTAAAAAGGCCCAGCCTAGCTCAACCTGATTTTGGTTCGGGTTGATCGGGCTACGGGCCGACCCGACCTATTGACATCTCTAGCTCCATTATATGCTTTTTTTAATGGAAATTCTCTAACTTTATGGAATACCAAAAAAGAACCTACTATTTTTTGATTGTTTGTTGAGACTGAATATCGTGCTATGGCTATTGTTACTTGTGAACTAAAATGGCTCAAATATTTCTTGCTTTTCTTATAGTGTCTCATTCTAAGCCCATGTGTCTTTTATGTGACAACCAAGCTAGATGTATATTGATTCTAACCCTGTCTTTTATGAGTGCACCAAGTACATTGAAATTGACTATCACTATGTTCTTGAACAGTTACTTGTTTTACATATTGGTAATTTCTATATTTGGTCTTAATCGAACATATCTAACTTGTTGTCCAAAGTTCTTAATTGCTATCAATTTAAAAATTTGGTTCGCAAATTAGGCATTCATAATGAGCATGCTTCAACTTGAGAGGGAGTATTAAGGATATTTTTTATATGTATATGGTAAATATGGAAACTATAGTTGTGGCTTATATTATACTCTATACTTCTTCAAAGAATCAACTAGTTCAATATCAACTATTTCTTTAGTTAGTTTATTACTAGGTATCGATTAGAACTCTCCATTATATAACCTTTTGTTATCGAAGGATTATGTTTGTTCATCTAAAATAACTATAAATAAGATAATCATCTAAAATAAGAACGTAAGATACAAATGAAATAAGAGAATTTGTTTGATTCAGGATATAACATTAATAACCTCACAATGTAACTTTGTATAAACAATGCAGATCAGTAATATTTCTATATTTATGGTATTACTGGAATATTTCTATATTGAATTACAAACAAAATATTGCTTAAAATTAGAATGCAAACAAAAATTAAAACTCTAACAAGTAAACGTTATATGATATATAAAACCAAATATAGTGGTTGATTTCTAATAGCCCTTGGTACGCTCTACAAAACATTGTATGTTTAATAAAACAAAAGTTATCATTAAAAGTAGTAATATTAGTTACTACTATTAATAATGTCTAATTTTAAAGTTGTCGCCTCCCTTCACAAATACTTCCATCATTAATGAAATAGTGACTAATTTAGAAAAATGGTCACAATTATGCAACACTTTTGTGACAAAAGTATTGACACTAAAAATTATGAAATGTGTGATAAAACTATATGGTCACAGTAACTTCACATGTTTATGACAAATTTGTTGACACAAACCATATAAAATAGTGACGAATAAAGTCATAACAACACTTCATTTATTGTGACAACATTATCATCACTAAAATAATCGAAAATAATGACAAAATATTTATCACTCATGCTTTTTTATCAGTGTCCATTACTTCTTAGTCACTAATATTTTAAGAAAAAATGTCAACATCATTTTGTCATAAAAATGAAAATTTGTTCTTATAAAAAAAATTGTCACTAATGTGTTTACTATTTTCATAAATAAAACTATCAATTCAACAAATGGAATTGCATTAGTCGTAAAAGAAATTTCCATCAGTGACCATATTGTCTCACAAAATTGATCACAAATGTGAAAGTTATATGTTATAATAATGTTGTCACTCACGAAAACCCCTACTGGTTCTGCAGGGCAATACCCATTGTAATTTTGGATTTTCACCATAGACTGTTCACGCCTACTTGTAGAATATATGAGGTTTACAATATTTGTACCAATTTCAAAATCTTCACTAAGTTTTTTTCTTGAAGCATGCCAACCTCTTTGTCTTGGCTTCTATATCTCTGCAATGGGTTAATCAAATTAGTGACATATACACAATACAAATTAGTTCTTGGAATCAACAAAGTGCACCAAAATGGTTTACCGATCATTGCCATCTTAAATGGAGTTAGAAGCCCTCTGAAAACCTTTATTAGTCGTAGATGGTGGAGATCTTGTTCTTTTTGCAATAGTTAGGCCAGTAGTCTTGGTGGAAACAGGATCAATAGTATTGTCTTTTGCAGAGGTTGCAAGCCCTTAAGGAATTTAAGAATGATAGGCATTGCTATGAGCAGAGGCAATTTGAGACTTAGTATGAGATGTAAAGGGCTTGGAAAAGAAAAGATAGTTTATTCATAAAGAAGCAAAAATATAACTCATGGTATAGCTACTCGGCGCTTGATCATGAAAAAAGTCGTTAGAGCAAAGATGAGTTTTTTTAAATCAAAAGAATATGCTAATATGTCTTCCAATTACTTTATAGATTTCTGGGAAGATCGAGCATCCTCCAAAAAAGTTTCATTGACAAGTAGAATAGGTGGTGACCTAGTCTGTTTTGGGGTATGAGCATCTCCAAATTCATTCATATAACCTTTTCTAGAATGAAAAGACTCCAAGTTCACGATCTAGCAAATTGGGGAAAGTTCCCAACATCTTTGGTTAATTTTCACTTCAAAGAACAGATTTGCGCAAAAACAAGAAAATTATCATAAGAAGATTAATGGAAAAGAGATTGTAGGAATGAAGATAATGTCGTAAAGACTAGTTTGTGAAACTTAGATGCAAAACGAACTATAGGATATATAGAACCATTTTGCATATTGGTGATCAATTAACCACCCAGATAAAAGAAAACTTAGCAGTTAATAAAGACAAAAAGTGCATTTACCCTCTCACAAACCTGTACACTTTCATAAGTACAACCATAGGGATTGAATGAAAGAGATGTACTTCAAACCCACCATTCCTCTTCATTAAGAACATCATACCCATTGACGCAAGACCCAATAGGAACTTGTCCTAGAGAACCTTCAACAAGGTGGTGCTATACCCGAGAACTACTAGAATTAAACAAACACTCAAAATCACAAGAAACAAAAATAGAAATAGAACAAAAAAAGAAAAGGGGGTTAGAGGAATGTTGGTCAATAGAAAGAACCCTAAGAGAACTTGTCTCTTAGAACCCTAGCCTTGGGACACCACAAAGGAAGACCATGCCTTTGATAAGTCAAGTATTCTCAAAGAATACAAAGAAGGAAAAAATGCTCTGAATAATACTCAATATTATTTCTGAATCAATCTCCTCAAAGTACATAGAGGGTGCCTATTTATAGGAAAAACTTTCTAAATTAATATCCTAAAGAAGAAACTAAATAAAAGGAAACAAATCAGCCCCTAAAATAAAAGGGAAAAAATAAACTTAGAAAAGGTTTTGACTAGATGACCTTATTTCAAGGAAAACAAAAAGGGAACTAATTAAAACATGATTTCAACATATTGGACCCTACAGCGCACATCCTTCTTCTTCGTTTTAAGTGGCACATGTTGTCACATGGTATTTTACGTGAGTTTTTTCAATTGGACTCAATGTGGGCCTTTGGACACTTTATGTTGGGCTTTGAGGAGTAAAACATGCCTCTTGGACCTTTATGAGATGCATTCGAACTCATCAACATGGGCTCTATCTCTTGAAGGTCTTATATCAAACAATTCAATGTTTTCTTCATTTATTTGGCCCTAGCTCTTGTCATTGGGCATCCAACATCTTGTAATGGATCTTTAGGAGCATCAGACTTGAATGTTGGGACTTTGATATGGGAATTTCGTTCAGCCCCTTACTTTACACATTCAGACTTCAAATCTGATCCAATTCCATCTCTTAAGACTCCTTTTGCCAGCTCATTTCCATACAAGTCATGTCCCAAGCTTCTTTGGGGTGGATCATACCATGTATGCGTCTCTTCTTGTCTTTCACATGCCTATGGTTCTCCATCATTCCCTCCCTCCTCGAAAGGATTTGTCCTTAAATTTGCAGCGTCAAAGAGGGATAAGTCAGATACATTGAATATAGTATTAACATTACCATAGGAGTTAGGCAAATCAATTTTATAAGCATTATCATTAATCCTTTCTAAAACTTGAAAGGGGTCATCTCCTCTTGGCTATAGCTTAGATTTCCTTTGCTCTAGAAACCTCTCCTTTCTCAAGTGCACCCAAACCCAATCACTGGGTTCAAATACAACACGCCTTCGACCTTTATTGGCTTGCTTTACATATTGTTCATTTCTTCTCTCAATGTTGGCTCTAACTTTAACATGCAACTTGATCATGGTTTTCCTATATATGTAGTTTTAATATTTTGACCTTGATATTTCGTAAGCGTACAGGTCATTCGCATAGTATCTAAGGTGTCAATCCTACGAGGAGGGTTAATCTAATCCTAAACTCTAAGGCCGAAACAAATTGCAGAAATTTAACTGTAACTAAGCTAAAACAATAACGCAATTCAATCAACCGATTCAACTCAAGAATTAATCATGAAATATTAACAAATCAACAAATTGCAATGCACACACCAAGAATCAACCTAAGGAACTACCAATTGAGAGAAAGGAAAATTTTTACCTATCTTCAACACTAACCTAATTAATTATGAAATGTCGGATTATTGGCCCTGGACTATCCTAGGGTTGGTTACTCTCTCTCGAGTTATAACCAAAAGCCCTAAATTATAAATCTTAATCAGATTATGGAAAATTGCAATTTCTCAATTCACAATTTATCCAAACCCTAATTAGATCTAAAGTTTTCCACTAGACTACCAAAACCTATGATCTCTTGTCACATAATTACTAATTTGGTTGATTTCTGGTCCTTATTAAATTACCTAACTCTTGTTAGCCCAATTTAATTATTTTTCATTGGTTCACCCTTTCACTCTATTACTGATTTATGAAAATACAGAAATCAATCACAATGAATCCAATTCGCATAAATAATAAGATTTTTATTGAATCAAAGATAAAAATAACCCGAATGTGAGTTTAGACAATCCTCAACATTCATAAATCCTATCTCAACAGCTATTCCAATTCTATACATAGATAAAAATGGA
>JAOTAX010136518.1:0-17502 GCA_025629825.1 Erythroxylum guanchezii | reverse complement strand
TCCTTCTTGATTCCTCAATGATTTATAATGTCTTCTAGATTTCTTTTAATCCAAAACACCTGCAATAAATTTCTTAACCAATTCTATATATTTTATTATTATCAAAACATAAGTAAGATTAATTTGTCAACCACCATTGGTCCAACATCTTTGCCATTTTCTCTATTAATTATTTCTTCTTCTTCCATTGACTCTTGCATGTTCCATATTGGTTGGAGAAGAGAACTTACACTGCTTTATAATGTTGTTGTTTTTCCTACTTATTTGAGTTATTTGGTTTAAGTCTTTTGGTGGAGTGTTGGAGCTGGACCAAGCCACTTATGTCACACGGGCGTGCCGCCCGCTCGGTCTGGTCCCGACGAGCTGTGGACTGGTGTGGTTGTCTTTTTGTTTAGAATTACTAAACTTAGATTTGGACCCATTAATGTTTGTAACTGTACAACGTTATAATTCTTTTAATCTCCTCCTACTTTTATGTTACGGTTACTCCCTCTTTTCTTACAAAAAATCAAGTTGTCTTCTTCTTTGTGGTTATCTGAAAACTGATTGCATACACTCTCCTTTTTTTTTTTTCTTTCTTCTGTTCTTTGTTCAGTGTCTTTGAGCAACTTATGCATCCTTTATTCTCTTGCCCACAAGTGCACGTGTGAAAGGATTCGTTGTGTTAACCTTGGGGAGCGATTGGCTTCTAGATTGTAGCTTAGTCCATTGAAATCACTTTCAAGGCAGTTGCCTCGGCTACGACGCAACTGTTATGTTATTGGTCTGTTTCTTTTATTTTTCTATCAATTAATTACCCACAGAACCAGATTTTCCTATTTCAGTAATCGATATGACAGTTAAAAAATAAGTCAGAAACATTTTATCTAAATTACATAAATAACATTTTAGTTCGTTGTTCCCTTTTATCCTATCATTATTTTTAAGCCTCATCAATATTACAAGCCATATTATGAATATTTTTTTTAGAATGATAGATCTCATCCATATATTTTTAGACCAATAAACAACTAGTTTATGTTCCTTAATCATGTTCAAGTATGATCTATTTGTAAACATCCCAGAATTATGTCTAATCCATCTAAATGTGTTTGGTTAAGCTGAGTTTGGAGAGGAATGTAGCAAAATTTCCCTTATAATTATAAAACCTCTTTGTAAGCAGCTTCACTAATTCTCTTGTATAATTTCCCTTATCTTACCCTTATTAGGAAGAATATTTTTGATTAAAGATTCTTCAAGTCTTCTTATTAAGGGCCTTGACTTGCATCAATTATCATACCAAACTTAATAGAAGTAAATCCAAGAGAGCAATTTAAGGTTATCACACTTAGGATTGGGACAAAGCTAGAAGAACTAACAAAAAAAAAAACTAAATCTCACCATGTAGAAGACTAAGAGAAGAAGAAAAAGGATTAAGAATGAGGATCCTCCATATGTTCCTCCTCCTTTATATCCACCAAAAATACCATTCCTATAAAGACTTCAGAAAAAAAAAAATTGGATATACAATTTGCAATGTTCATAGTAAAGCTAAAAAAATTGCAAATTACCTTGCCCTTTTGTGGAAGATTTGGAGAGCATACCTAAGTATCACAAAGTTTCTAATAGACATACTATCAAGGAAGTAGATTTGGGATCAAAATCAAATGGTATCCATGATAGAAATTTGCAACTCTAGAGTTACTAACCACACACCTTTACATTTGACAAATCTAAGGAGTTTTACTATGTAATAACCTGTTTCTACACTTAAGGATTGTTAGATTGAGTCATATCATATGAGAATTCAAGAAGTGCATTTCATTGCATGCATCATATTCGCATATGTACATGAATTTTGATTTAGGGACATTGTAAAAATAATATATGCACTCATTTGACATATCCCGAGGTATGAAAGATTTTAAATGATTATGATGTAATTGTTTGTTGATTATGTCCTGAATTTTGTTTTGGATGGATTATAATTAGTGAATTGGGAATTTGTTGCTAAAATTGAATGATTGATAAGGTGATACATGCATCTAGTCTAGGAAAAATGTTAAAGGGCTAGAAAAAATGATACATGGGAATTTAGGTTGATTAGGCCTATGAAATGGTGAGATGTGACATTAATAATAAAGTGACAAATGGCTTGAATAAATGAGTGACAAATGGTGGTATAGTTGCAATTGAAACTCTTTTATCCCATCTTGTTCTTAGTGTATGTTTGAATGCTTGGGAAGCTTGATTAGCTTATTAAATTAAGGAGACCTTGAGCTAAAGAAGTAAGTAATTGACTGCTTTATTATGATATATATGAGCATAACATCTATGAAGATTGATTAGGGGTGAATTGAGATCAGTTGCATGTAGGGTTGATGATGAGATGTGTTTGAAGTTTGATGAATGAATTGGTTTTGTTCTAAATGTATGGAAACCTTAGGTTATAGATTGCTTTAGGGATGAATTGGTGAGGAATTGAAGTATTTTTAAGATATAATTGAGGTGTAATTGATGAACTATCATAAAGGTGTCAAAATTTGGAAGAAAAGTTGAAGGAAAATGAAGGTGAAATTTTCAGTTCACCTATCCCATGATCGTGGGAATTGTATGGTTCCTTCCCACATTCGTGGAAATGCTTGGTAGTGAGAAAAAAATTGTGTTTTGTGTTTAGGTTGAATCATATATGGATAAGACACTATAGGTGCTCTTAGACTTAATTAGGGTTTAAAATGAACTTAGTTTGATGTTGAATCAATTGGTCAAGTGTTTGATGAGTTTAGGTTGTTGATCGATGTTATAACTTAAGGAATGGATTATTTGATATCAATGTATATGAATTTGAGAAGTTGTTAATGGTATAAGGATGTTCTTATGAATGCAAATGTGATTCAAAGGATATAAGTAATGAATTAAGCATGATTGAATGAAATTGGAAATTTTGGAAATATAATACTAGAAAGGCATTGGTGAATGTATGATTGATGAATTGAGAGTAATAAAACTTACTTAATGTATATCCTAATTGCAAACAGGATACATATAAGCTATGATGAATGAATGAGCAAGATTTGTGAACAAGATTACATACCTGGGATAGTCAATTGAGCATGCATTGAACATAACACAAATACATGTGTATGATTGAGTACTCATTTGATGAAAAAAGTTAGTAATGTGTAAATATGTGTGTATTGTATGATATAGAAGCACAAATTGACTGAAAACATCCAAACATTGCCAGATTGTCAAGGCAATTGCTAATCTGGAAAATACTTTGAGTCAATTTAGATGTTTTCTCATTATATTTGATTTGTTTTTGTTTAAATTTCAATTACTGAATTATTACCTATGAGATTGTGATAATTTTGGACATTGGTAGTCTGAGAGTCCAATATTTGGGAATGTATTGGAAGTGCTATCTACTTGTATGTGAATATAGAAAAATGAGTGTTCAACTAAATGTTGAATGTCGAACTTAGATCCAATAAATGTAATAAATGACTGTGCATATTGAATGAAAATAATTGATATTATATTGTGTGAAATGATGCATTTCATGGCATTAATATGCATGATCAGATAAAAGAGTTGTGATCGAAGTGACCAATGTGAAAAAGAGCTTAAAGCTCAAGAAATGTGAACACAAAGCCACAGGTTCAGTTATTAATGAGGCCGGTATCTACAATAGGTACGGGATAATATCTTAAATGAGCCTAGTATACGCAACAGATACGGGACAGTTAAATAGTTGCTCGGTCACAAAAAAAATAAAAATAAAAGTGGAGTCTCATGTGCATTTGCATATACATATCCTACATATCCTTACATGTATCCTGAGAATGATTAAAAAGAACCATTGATTTGTGTTGAATAGTGATATGAAATACCTGTGTATATGTTGATGATAGGAATGATTAAGATGAGTGATTAGATTGTTCTGAGATGCCTTTATAAAATTCTTATAATCCTAATATGCTTGTAAAATATGATATGTATATTGTGATTTGGTATACAAACTGAGTGATGTGATGAATGAGAATTAATTCTGAATAATGTGATATATTAATGAAATTACTGCACACAGGGTTATGATGAACTGCTACACCAAGGAGGTAATTATTAAATCCCCTACCCAATCGAGAGTAATATGTCGAGGTGTTAGTCAAGTAGTGCCAGCCAGATTAATTTTATCGATGAGTGCCTTTAGGCTGATTTAGAGTGGATGTGAGGCTTACCTAGCCTATGTAGTTGAAACCTGGATTGAGCAAAAAGTTCAAGATATTCCTGTTGTTAGGGATTTCCCATACATGTTTCCCAATGAATTACCGGGATTACCCCCAGATAGGGAGACAGAGTTCACCATTGACCTTATCCCTGGTACCACTCCTATATCTATTCCTCCGTATAGGATGGCACTGTGGAACTTAAGGAACTTAAGACCCAGCTGCAAGAATTATTGGATAAGGGCTTCATCAGACCCAATATATCACCTTTTGGAGCTCCATTCTTATTTGTGAAGAAGAAAGATGGAACCTTGAGATTGTGTATTGATTATATGCAATTGAATTAAGTGACAGTGAAAAATAAGTATCCTTTATCGAGAATTGGTAATCTACTTGATCAACTACAGGGAGCTTAGGTATTCACTAAATTGGATCTGAGATAAGGGTATTATCAGTTGAAGATAATAGAGGCAGATGTGCCAAAGAGTGAATTCAAGATCAGATATCAGCATTTTGAGTTTTTGGTAATGCCTTTAAGGTTGACTTATGCTCCGACGACTTTTATGGCACTAATGAACAAGGTATTTTAACCTTACCTAGATCACTTTGTGATTATATTTATTGTTGACATTTTAGTGTATTAGAATAGTAGAGAGGAACATTCCGAGTATCTGAGGCTAGTTCTACAGATTATGAGGGAGAAATAGTTGTTTGCCAAGTTTAGTAAATGCAAATTTTGGCCTGATCAAGTAGTATTCTTGGGTCACATAGTGTCTGGACAGGGTATACAAGTGGAGTCTCATGTGCATTTACATATACATATCCTTACATGTATCCTAAGAATGATTAGAAAGAACCATTAATTTGTGTTGAATAATGATATGAGATACCTATCTATATGTTGATGATATGAATGATTAAGATGAGTGATTGGATTGTTTTGAGATGACTTTATGAAATGTTAATAATCCTAATATGCTTATAAAATATGATATGTATATTATGATTTGGTATACAAACTGAGTGATGTGATGAATGAGAATTGATTCTGAATAATGTGATATATTTATGAAATTGGTTTTATACTCCTGATATTTATGTTTTGACATGAGTGAGCACATCGATGATGGTTCACTCACTGAGTTCGCAAACTCATCAAAATTGCAACGTTGATTTTCAAATACTAGGGAGACCTAGCTTCTAAGGCAATCTAGTAGTAGTCTAGTATTGTCCATTTTGGAATCAAGAATGGCTCAAAGGTCTGGTCAACTGATGTCTGAGGAGTTTAGTTAGAAAGATTATGTTAGCATCCCATTTCATGTTAGATATTTTGTATAGGACAACAAACTCTCTGATATTTTGTGATGTAAAAATGTGGGTAATGAGATGTAATGCTACAATGTAAATTATGTTTGTGAATGAAATGGGAAAAATGATTTTATGAATATTGTGTGAATGATTCCTTGAATATGATAATGTGATTACTCTAACATGCCATTTTTGTGGGGTATGTGGTCGAATATTTTCTAAAATGTTGGGTATATGTCCTATAAGAGTGGTATGATACATACTATACCTTGCGTAGTTGGTAACTTAGAATTTTTTAAATGCTTATGTGACTTAGGTGTAAGTATTAATCTCATGCCTTTGGCAATTTTCAAAAAAATTGGGTCTAAGAGTTATGAAGCCAACTTCCATGCTTATTTGGTTGGTAGATCTATCGATAAAGAAACCATTTGGTGTGGTGAACGATTTGCCTGTAAATGTGGACAAGTTTATCATTCCTGTGGATTTCGTTATGCTAGACTTTGAAGAGGATCGAATATGTCCACTAATTCTTGGTAGACCCTTTTTGAGCATTGACAGAGCTTTTGTAGATGTCTATAAAGGCAAACTCATCCTTCAGATTGGTGATGAACAAGTGGAATTCAATATGAATAGGATATTAAATAATCAGAAGGAGGGCGGCTCATTTATGAGAATTGATGTAGTTGAATCTTTGAAGGATGAAGAAGAGGAAGAGGAATAGAAGACAGAGGACATAGAACTTGAAGAATTTAAGGAAGTCTTTATTCTAGAAGCAACAGAAGAAAAGGGAACGAGGGTGATTGCAAAAGAAGAAGAGCAATTCACCTACTCACAGGACAAACTACTGGATTCAATAGACGATTTAGAGAGTTTCATCATTCCATATTTTATTAGCAGTTTGTTACTAAAAGGGACATTACTGGACTTACTAGATTTTCTTAATTTGATTAATTATGTACATTTGATTATCTTGCAATATGTAACTTATTTACAGGCTATAAAATTGAAATTAGGCAATACGAGTGGAAGCAAGCCACTCAATATAGACCTAAGTTGAGAGTAAACATGAAGAATACGTCAAGCTAATGATGATAACCAAGCGTTACTAGGGAGGCAACACAAAAATTACTATATTTTTATTTTATTAGTACTTTGATATTTTTGTTTTTATTTTTATGTTTATTTTGTAAGGAGTGAATTGTTAGAATTTTATGGCATAGAGTGTCTCCAGATTCCATTATCACCAACATTATCACCACTGAAATACCATAAGTATTCTTGCTCTGACTTTTTCTTTGTTATTATTTATCTTTATTTATATTATTTTATTCTTCACATTGAGGACAATGTGTTATTTAAGTGTGAGGATGTATATGTAACTACATATCAATTGTGTGTGAATTTTGAATTTGTATATATCATGTGTGTGTGATTTTTACAATTGTATAGTTTTTATTAGGTTAGCATGATGTGTGCTTTGTGTGAATGTGTCAATGTTAAGAATTGGGCTTCTAAACGATTTATCATCATTGCCATCTGGCTCACCTGGTTCCCTAAATTATGAATGCTAGAATTCTCCTAAAATTTAGACATGATCTCTTGCTAAAATTGCTACATACCTTGTTGGAATTGCAAAGTGTTAGTTGTAATAGACTTAACCATATCTTCTAACGATGTACATGAGGTAGAGAAGGCTTGTGGCCTTGATTCGAATGGCCATGCTCCTTGTGGCCTATTCTGGAAGTAATTCTGTGTAACACCTACATACCCCTAAGAGGATGTAAGGATGTCACCCTTTACATATCTAAACAAAACAAGATATTCCAGAAATTTCTTAAAAACAAGGCAACAAGCTTTACATTCATCGATTGTTGACATAAATAAACAGAATACATTATACACATTGTACTTGTCATAAACATGCTTTAGATCCAATTCCATCAAGTATTAAAGTTATTACAAACCATTTACACCAAAGCACAAATATGTCTTATACATTGATTATAGCTCAAAAACAAAACAGACAAACATTTTCTAAATTACATCACATCCTTCATTGGCCACTGCGGTTGTTCCAGCCTTAGATCTTCTTATCAGAACCTACACGGAAGCAAAATCACCATGCTAAGCATATAGCTTAGTGGGAAAATAACTAAACAAGATATAAAATGGCGACTGTTTCTAACAGTTGTCATCTAGCATTCACATGTACTGAATCGGATCATATCATAAGCAATCTTTAATTATTCAAATTAAAGAGTGATCAGACCATTAAAAGCATCATAACATAATATAATTCATCATAATAGAATATACATGCATCAGAGCAAATCATATAAATATCAAAACAAAACATCATTACTTCTGAATAGAACTTAAAAGTCTCAGAACAGGATATAAATTTGTTAGTACATAACATAAATTGTAGCATATCAGAATTTATCTTGTATCAAATCAAAACTTATCTGAACATATATCAGAACATAAAATAAATTAGCCTGCTAGTCCTTTATACAGAAGTGGGTAACATGACCAGAACAGAAGATACCTATGATTGGTATCATAAAACAGAAGGGACTTATGCCTCAATATCAGAAGACATTGTTGTGTCAAATATCAGAAGACACCGTAGTGTCAAGTACAGAAGACACCTTAGTGTCAAGTTACAGAAGACACCTTAGTGTCACAGAAGCAGCTGCATACCCTTCTAAGTATGCCTATTTACCCACGACTAGGACTTGGAAGTTTTTAAAGCAAAACATTTCAGATTTTAGAATCACATGTAGATGATGTAGTGCATAACATATGACTTTATTCCATTTTGCTCAAATTGAACATATTCATTCACATTTGATCAAACTTAACATGCCTAACAAACATAAATATTTGCAATAATGTACCAATGAATACATTAATTAATTACACATTACATGTATTCACACAAGTTCCCAATTCATACACATTAACAATTAACACATTATTCTTATTCTTTAAATCATATTAGCATTCATAAGTACACTTTATTCCTTTAACAACTTTTAAGTTTCAAAATTAGACACTTTGATATCAAATAACACCTTCCTTAAGTTATTACTTCAATTAATAATCCAAACATTATTCAACCTTTAATTAACTAATTCCACATTAAACTAGGTTCATTTGACACCATAATCAAGCCCAATTACACCCTTAAAAAGTGCCTTAACCTTATGTAGTCCAACAAATGTACAAAACTAACCTTTTTCCCTTCCAAAGCATTTGCCACAACCATAGGAAGGTGCTATATAAATACCATGATCATGGGATGAGTGAACTGAAGGTTCACTCACCCATGACGTTAATTTTGTTTTCAAATTTCACTCCTTCATACTCCATCCAACACACCTTCACCAAATTCCATCAATTTCACTTCAATTCTACCTTATTCATGCTTCAATCCCTTATCAAATTCATGTCCAAATCCAATTCAAAAATCATTCATTAGGCAACTCACAATTCATTATCTTTCATAGATCAAAACCAAAATAGAATTTGCCATACAAGGATCAATTTTCCAGCACTCATTTATCATCATCATAACACACGTTCCATGCCAATTCAATCATCATATAACTTGTATTAATACATGCTATCAAGTTTAGAATTCTTATATGTTTAACTTCAATTTCTTTCTTCAAAGAATAAGCTAAACTAGCCTTCATGTAACCAGCACACTTGTAAGATCAAGGTGAAAATCATAACACCAAGAAGACAATAACACAAAAGATAGCGGAATCTAACTTCCTTGATGCAGCATCTTGCAAAGATGTCAAATGATGATGTTACAAATTGAAACAAAATCTAGGATTTTGTGAGTGTAAGAGAGAGTTTCGATGGAGAGGAACAAAGGATAGAGAGAAGGCAGCAGAAACTTCAGATGAGCTGAAGTGAATCAGCACTTGCTTTGCAAGATTTCTTTGTTTACAATGGCCACATGTCACACATGAAGGTAAGCTACTTGTCCTTTAATGAAGCCATCAACATGTCTTCATGTGTGGCTGCACAATTCTATTACGCAATTTGTTATTTAATCATCAATGCCAAAGGTCAATCAATTTATAGGCTTAGTCATCCAAATTTCCATGTACCAACTTGTCTTGCCACTTGATATCTTCCTAGTCCAAATGTACATTTTAATACATCAATTTTCTAATGGTACTAATTAATTCCAAGTTACTAATCATGGTCCATCAAACCAAGATTCAAGACATATATAATTCACAATCATATCATAAGTTCAACACCTATCACATTTACGTTCATGAACATGTAAGATTTTAACTAGGGAATAATTTGGGGTCTTACATTTTGCTAATTATTTTTCCCATAACTCTGATTGAGATGATATCTCCAACCTGGGTTATATGTATGGGAATACGGGTTGTACTATTTAGGTAAATTCCCTCCTATAGCATTGACGTATTCCCTGCTCTCTTTTTGTAAGGTCGGGCACTCATTAGTTGGATGACTTGTATTTGCACATATTCTACAAGTCTTTACCTGTGCCTGTCTGACTATAAGTTTTCTAACAAAAATACATTAGCTCATCTAAACGATGTTTAATAAATGAATTATTTACTTTATTGACATGGCGGACATCATTATGAGTGCCTATTTGTTGGGTGTTTGAGGCCATATGCTTAATTAGAATCCTGACCTCTATGGGAGTTTTCACACATAATGCCCCACCGCTTACAACATCTACCAAACTTCTTTCCATAGTTAACAACCCCTTGTGGAAATAATGGATCAGGAGTTGTTCTTATATGTTATGGTGGGGACAGCTAACATAAAGCTTCTTAAAATGCTTCCAATACTCATAAAGGGATTCTCCATTACGTTGCTTTATGCCAAATATTTCTTCTCGCTGGTAAATATTTTTCCAAAAAAACCTCTTTATGTCGATTTATGTGTTAATGCTCCCAAGGGGTAGATAAAAAAGGAAATCTTTTGCCGCATCTTTTAATAAGAATAGGAAAGCTCTCAACATAATCTGCTCTTTTGTCCCCTCTGGAGGTTTCATACTAAGACAAACCACATTGAGCTCCTTAAGATGCTTATGAGCTCCTCACCTGCAAAACCATGAAAGTTGGGCAAAAGATGGATTAGGCCAGATTTAAACTTAAAAGCAACATCTTCAGTAAAATTTGGAAAAATGATGCATAAAGACCTTTAAGTCAAATCTAGAGTAGATAACTTTTTTAAAGTTCTTGGATTGGCCATGGCTTGCTCAAGTTTAATTCCTTACTGTATTCCCTGAGTTATTCTGGTTTCACTGCGTAACTTCTGCAATGTTCTTTCGATCTTTGAATCAAATTGTAAAGGTTCTCTATGAGGAGATCTTGTTACTATCATACACCAAAACTAACTAACAAACATGTAAAGGTTAAGAAATAACTAAAAGAAACGCTTATAAACAAATATGTATATACAAAACACCATTTGAAATCAAAAACAAAAACTAAAGCACCACACTCTCGAGCAACAACGTCAAAATTGGTAGTGCTTTGTAACACTACACAATATAAGTAAACTTAAAACTATAGCTAGTGATTGGTCTATGTCGATCCCACATAGTGTATGTAAAGCTTTTATAATGAAAGAAATTAGTGTTTAGGTTAAGGAGGTATAGTTTGGTTTTGAATAACAAAATGAAATGAAATTAAACTAACGAAAGTAAATTTAAGCAAACAGTTAAAACTGATGAATGCATTTAGGATCTAGTTCTCGGTTCAATCTCATCCTACACACAATTAAACATACATCATTGTCATATTGTTTTTCATACCTCTCTTAGAACAACAAGCTCATAGATTAACAACAACCTCTATTAACCCCATTTTCCCCTTAGATCATGTTTAATTAAAACAATCTTTTTAACTAAACCTAACTGTCGAACAACTTAGAACAAACTCTTTAGATTTAATCAGACAAACGCGTTACGAATAAGGAAAAAAAATCAATCTAGGCAATAACCACACAAGATTGGGTCATTTAAAGTATGATATGTTATCCCTAGTGATTTAACACCATTAGTTGCCACAAATGAATCTATAACACAACGATTCTATATTTTATTTAAGATTCTAGCAATGGGTTCATATACAATTAAACTATAAAGAGAATACTAATTATCCATACATGAATACCCAAATCAATAGAAATAAAATAATATAAACGATATCTAAAGAGAGATAGAAGACGATACACAATAACAATATGCTTAAATGCAATCCTCGGTGACAATTTTACCTTCAAACCAGTATAGGAAGCTTAGCCCTCCATGGGTCTCCAAAGAGTAAGTGTTCTACCCCTTCATGAAGTCCCAAAACAATTCTTCCCCCTTCTATCGTCAAAATGCTCTATTGATATGAAAAATTAGTTTTCTGGACATATACACTGTTTAATACACTATTTGATACATAACTGAGTATCCAACCTTGTATCTTCACGAGTTTCGTGTATCAAATTGTATAAGTGAAAAAAAATGTGAAACTCGTGAAGACACAAGGTTGAATACACGACCGTGTATCTAACTGTATAAGCCAACATTTATCTTCTGAATGCATACACGGTCGTATAAGTATATACATAACAGTGTATCTCCCAGGTTTTGCTGAATTGTTGTTTTTCTTATAATTTCTTGTCCAATCCTCACTATAATACATCTCCTTCTTGTTTCATAAGGACAATTGAGATTGAACATCAAAATGTTAGCTCAAGGAATGTGCTTTTAACCCATTTTAGCTCTTATGCTTCCAAATTATACCTAAAATCAAATATGAACTAAAATGAGTATCTTAAGCATTTTATAACAATAATAACTAAGTGCTAAGAAGTGAATGTATAAACAATTAAGCACACATCAGGTGCCTTATTAGATACCAATCTTAATCTATGGATATAAATTATTTAATTAGAGAATTAAAGATATATTAAAGGAGTTTTATTTGTCTAATCATAAATATGATTTGAGAGTTATAATTTATTTTCATTGCTAATATATTTGGGAACCTAACGGGTTACAGACAAAGAATAGGTTGAAGAGAAAAATATGTTTTTAATTATGTTGGACTTGATTGTTAAGTTTGAGAAACTTTATGATTAAATATGTGATATTAAATAAATAAAAATCAATATAAGATATTTGATCTTATTTGCACATACTTGGTATCTAATTAGAATTAATTATAATTTTAATGAAAGTTTGATTGAAATTAGAATTTAATTTCAATTAAATTACTAAAATATCCAATGCATATTATAAATAACCTTATGTTGTAAAGGAGCTAGCATTATGTAGAGTTATCTCAACGCATTATGTAGATGTTGTTAAAAGTCGGACACTTATGCAACTATAATGGTTTAGATGAGCCGACTTCAAAAAATTTTCTAGAGAAACGATAAGAAAATTATCAAACTTCAAAATAAGATACGAATTAGGATTCATATTTTATTATCGTTTATATGCTAAATATTTTATAGAATTTAGGTAATCTTGGCTTGAGATAAATCAATAAGAAATAGTTTTGTAATTATTCCATTGCACATAAAATTGGATCCTACCATGATTTCCTAATTATTTTATATTTTATATTTTATACAGTTTTTGAGATAAAATAGTTGTGATACTTATTTAAATGTGTAATGAAAAGAATTTGCATTATAGATAATTTTTAAAAATTTGTATCATATATTTTACTTTGAATGGTTTATTTCCAATATACAATATGAATCATAAAAATATATTTAAAATCCAAGGAAGTAATGTAATTGTTTTTAAACTGTAAACAATGTTTTAGAAAAGTATTAAAACATAAAGGAGCATAGTGTATATAATCCTTAAAAGTTAACTAATATATGAGGAGAAGAGAGCTTTGAAAATTTAAAGAAATAAAATAAAAAAGAAAATTTTAAAAAATTTTAATTTTATCATTCTATATATGATTTTTTAAAGTTGTAGTATACGAATAAATTCTGTTCCATATATGATTGGATAATCATACAATGAAAAATATTTATTTTATAAAGTCTCTTAAAATTATAAGTATGATACTCCTATAAATTCTTTTCTAATTTTGATGGGTTTTAGTAATTATAATTTCTAGACTTACAATTGAGTTTTTGTTGGTTTTTATAGAATAACTTTACAATATAGGAACTTTTGATTCAATAGTTTAAACTGTCGATCAATAATCTACAAAAGAAAAAGGAGTAATATGACAAACATAACAATGTGACATTCAGTATTAGTACTTTAAAAGCAGTTTTTGATGGTAGAAAAATCAAACCATTTGAAACAAAATGTCATATAAAATTTAAACCTTATTTATTTTCCTTTTAGCCAATAGTGTATTTTAAGCCTTAACCTTAGCACCAGAATATAAATTGAACCTTAATATTTCAGGGCATTCAAGTCAACATTCATAAAATGTTCAAACCAGATCCTATATGGATGGAAAATCTGATAGAGATTACCCTTTGTTAGTTAAATGTCACGTGGCTTTTTTCTTTCTAAATTTTGAGTGTTGATGGGACCCACTTGTCGCTAACGTGGCACTATTTTTTTAAATGAAAGTGAGTCCCACAAATATGCAAAACTCACAGTTTTAGTCTCTTTCAATTCTTTTATCAAACACAAACAAAACCTGCCATTTTGAAACATAAATAAAACTCGCCATTTAGCCTCTTCCAATTCCTCAATCCTCACCATTTTAATTAGACACAAATCCTCACCCTTTTTAGTCTTCCTCAATCCCTTATTCTTCTTCTTCTCTAAATCCTCACCGTGGCCAGGTCGGGTCGACCAATTTTGGCCCGTGGACCAGTCAATGTTAGCCCTAGAAATTTTTTTTATTAAGAATGATTTAAAGTAATTTTGAGGTCTTAATAGATTAATTTATCTTGGAGTCAATTAGCATATTAAAGTGAATGAGATTATATGACATAGGGTTATTGAATTAAAGTGTTAGGGTGGTAAGATTGTATAAGGGGCATTGTTAGAAGATCACTTAAGTTGTAAAGTCTTAAGGCATTGAAGGAAGGGTAAGTTGGACATTTTAGCTTCATTAAGAGAATAAAAGGGAGAAAGAAGACTTGTCTTACATTTAGAAGAAGCAAAAACGAAAATTAGAAGAGAGAAGAGGGAGAGAATGTCGTTGGAGAGAAAAGAAAGGAGAGAAAGAAAGCGAAGCTAGGTTTTGATTTCTCATAGTCTTAAAGAGTGATTTTGAAGTTTGTTCAAGAAGGAAAAAGGAAGAGGAAGATTAGAATTTCTATTAAAGCCAAGAAAATCATTGTTTGGTGAAGATTCAAGGTAAGTTTATGTTTAATCTTTTGGATTTTGGAGGGGTTTTGGTTCAAGGAGCTTAAGAAATGCATGGGTTTAAGTATTCTAGGATCAATTTCATGCATAGGTTTCTTTGGGTTTTCCAATTTGGATTCCTATTGAATTGAGGATTTTGCTAATGTGAAAGGGGGCAAGAGGGACAAGAGGAGCAAAAGGAGAGACATCCTTGAGCAAGTTTTAAGGCAAGGAAATTAAGGTGAGTTTCATTTTTATAATTGAGTAAATGAGCCATAAATGTTCTTTAAATAAATGGAATGTAATGATTTTCCAACTACCCTATAATTGTGTATTTATTGTTCTCTAAATGCTTGGGAATGTGCCACATGTTGTTGTCTACGAATTTTGGGAATGAATTTTAAATTGCTTTACAATTGTGTATTTATTGTTTTTGAATGAGTTGAGAAATGGCTTTTATGCTTGGTATAGGAATGTGGTTGATGAATTGTGAAAGGTTGATGGGAATGCATATGAAATATTTCATGTGCATGACAAACAAGTTTTAGAAATGTGCCATTTTGGCAATTGATTTTCAAGTCATGAATTACATGTTACGTGGGTTTGTGGTGGTCTGTTCTGTCAGTCAAGTGCACTTGTCTAAAGGCTTCTCCCGCCTACTTGCTAGTGGCATGGAGCTCCTTCACGGACTCCTTTAAGCTCATGGCTACGCAAATCCATTATATGAGATTGCGATAGCACGTTCTATTCACGGCGACACAAAGCCATTTTATGGAATTGTGTTAGTACGTTCTATTACGGACTACCCAAATCATTCTGATGTGTTTATGCATTTATGCTTTTTGGACAAGTTTGATGAATATATGAATTATGTAGTTTGCGAATTGGTTGATATGTTGAGAATTTGAGGAATATTTGTTTAATGGATTCCATATGAATTTTGCTTTGATCATGAATGTTTTAAATGGTTTTGCTTGTTACCGATTATAAAACTGCTACCCACGAGCTTTAATCTCACCCCCATTCCTTCCCATCCATAAGCGATGAACAAGATATCGAGTGATCGAGTCGAACATCAAGGCATCACATCAACTTGCATATTTTGTTCTTTTGAAGCTAGATTTTGTAAAACAATAATTTATTTATTTGCTTGTGTTCTTTCTTTTGTGTGTATTCATTTACTTAATTTACTTATTTTATCTTTTACGCTTTACTTTGTTATATTTTTATCGTATTATTTATTTTATTACATATCTTTTATGACATATTTATTATATTTTGTTATCTTTTATTTCTATTTTTAACTAGTGTTATTTTATTATTTTAATATGCATATGCATATGCATTTTTTTCATATGAGTCTATCAAAAATAACCTCTTTACCTATTAGGAGTAAGGCTGCATACTACTGGACTACTTAAGACCTTGCTTATCAGCGGGACTTTCACTGGATTATTATTGTCGGTAGTGTTGTCATTTGTTGTAGTGTGTTTAATATATTATATTTAGACATTCCACCTATATTTGATTCATAGATAAAGGTACTACAATAAGGTATAGTTGTGAATTTTTAATTGTTGGTGAAATGGGTTGAAAACTATCTTATTTTGTTGAGCATAATAAGGATTTGTGAATTTACTTCTTGGGAATTACTAGTTTTTATTCCAACTTGGCTTCTACTTGTATTGCTTTTATGTATGTTGAAGCATTTGGGGCCAATGACGAGGAAGAATTTGGGGAATGAAAGATAATATTTTTATTTATTTGTATTGCTAGGAGAAATTCTTCAATATCTTTTCCCCTAAACTAGTTACAGTTACTATCAGACACTACATAAGGTTTAAATACTGAAGTTTTAATAGAATCCTTTTTTGTAATAATAGTAGGATTTAAGGTTTTCATATCTTAATAGTTGACTTCCTATAGTTTGTATCTAGTATTTATGTAATTATTTTAACACATAATATTTTTAATATCTTTTTAATTCATGTTTTTGTTTACATTTTTAATCTTACTAGGATAACCTATGACAATATTTAGTTTCTAATTGATCTTCTTTTTGTTTTTACAAAAATGGATGGTTTCTCTGTAGTATCTTTTCTTTTGAAGTAAATTTTCAAGCTTTTATTTTGTTATTATTATAAAATGATTTTAAAGGATATTGTATTTTGTTTTCCTAAGAAAAAATTTCAAACCGATCAAAAAAATTATTATTTATTATTCATGTTTTTGTTTACTAAAGAGGTCTTTTTTTCCAGTTAATAAATAATTTTATTAAAAATCTCCAAGTGTATCAAAGATTACAACTCAGAAGATATAGAAAGATAGAAGGAATGAGGCTAGGAACAACTAGTACAAAGGATACATAATAAGAGAAATTAAAGTCGTAAGTAACTATCCACATGTTGACAACTCCAGGACTTATAATTTTTGTGAGGTTTCTAGTAATTGCAGCAACTCTAGGTTATGGTTTCAACATTGGTAACTTCATTTCCAAACAATCTTTTGTTCCTTTCTTACCATATACTGTTGGACCCCGTTTTCGGAGCCCAACATCGAACACGGAAGCATGAAACTTGAGCGTGGAGGGAAGACTTGGAAATTGAAAATTTAGAAGAATAGTCCCTCGGAAGCAAAGGTGGT
>JAOTAX010136463.1:0-10709 GCA_025629825.1 Erythroxylum guanchezii | reverse complement strand
AACTTATGATTATAACACTTTGATGAATATAGTAATGTTACAGTAGTACATAAGTTTTTTTTTGAGTACTTAAAATATAGATTAAGCTTATATAGATAATATATATATTATCTATAATTATACACATTATACTATATAAAAACTTATTATAGGGGTGTGTTTTCAACGAATTTTTTTTTCCTGTTTTATACCTAAGCTTTAACCATACATAATTATTAATATACTATTAGTAATTAATATAATATAAGTAATAAGAACTATAATTTGCAATAATATTTATTGTGTATAACGTACTACGTTGTCATTTTTTACATTGGAATAATTAATGAAGCTCTAAAGCGTCTTTAATATAAGAACATGATAAAACCACAAAAACTTGAGCTTGTATAAATGCTATACCTAATTCTAGACCAGAAAAAGCAATTATAAAGGCTAAGGGAAATAAACCTAAGAAGAAGAATATAACACCTGATGTCATAATATTATAAGTAAACCCACTTAATATATTTAAAAGCATATGACCAGATAATATATTTGCTGCAAGTCTTAAACCTAAAGAAACGTTTCTAGCTAAGTAAGATATAAACTCAATTAATACTAATAAAGGTAATAAGGCTAATGGACACCCAGAAGGAACAAATAAAGAAAAAAATTCTAAACCATGTTTGCTTAAACCTAATATAGTAGCACCTAATACTATACTGAAACTAAGAAAGAAAGTTAATACAAAGTGACTAGTTGCAGCAAAGCTATATGGTATCATACCTATTAAATTATTAACTAAAATAAACATAAATAATACATACATTAATGGGAAGTATGCTTGTCCTTGTTTATTGTTTATTTGACCTATTACTATACCATGTACAGTAGCATAAATAGACTCTTGAGCTATAGATCAACCATTTGATACTATTTTGTTGTTATTATTTGATAACACGCTTATGGTAAAAACTAAATAAGCGGCTATACTTAAATATAAACCTATATTTGTTATAGATAAAGATAAATTACCTAATATAGGTGCTTTTAAACTTATTAAGTCTCTTATTTCAAACTGATCTAGAGGACTTACTATTGTTGTAAATAAACTTGTATTCATTTATATGTTTGCATTTGTGTGTTATAAAAGTTATAAGGTTAATATAGATGTTTACTTATTTTAAAATATGTTAATAAATAAATATAAAGTTATCACTTAATAATTATAATTTACTTATAAATAGACGTGATGTAAATAAAAATACGAATTTAGGTAATATATATTTTGAGAATACATATACTAAAAATATTAGTATTATAAATACAAAAAATACTTGATTAACAAAATAAAAGGGTATTAGTTGAGGCATATTGATAATTTATTTTCAGTTTTGACCTTTATGTAAGGTTAAACCTTAATAAAATTTTAGTGAAGTTATATGCAGCATTCTCAATTTTGTAAGCAATATACTAAATATTACTCAAAGGTCTTTTTTTTAGGTATACTTATATATACGTTGCAACTATATTATGTTATTTTTGATTAAATTATCGCGTAGATATATCAATCAAAAACGAAGGTTGCACATATATATTAACAACTCTTGTACCAATTCTTGGTACGAAGAATTTGCGTCAGGGCTATCGGAATTAAAACAATCCTGTAAGTTAAGATTGTTGTTTAAAGAAGCAAATATGTTTTGGTAAAGTATAGGGTCCAAATTTATGTAAAACTTATTATATATTTCCAGTCATAACGGGTCAGTTACAGGTATAAACTCTTCTCCTCTATTTACCCCAAGAGCAATACCTAAACCTACCTCAGCACATTCTACAGATAAATATACATCATTTATCTTTAGAAAAGACATGAAATCATATAGGGTCTTTTCTCCACGAAAATTATTTACGGCAAATGTTGCACCTTCTTCCACAGTCGTACCTGAAATATTACCTTCTTTTAACCATAAATCTAATTTATTCTTTAGAATAATAGGATTATAAGTATTTCCTATAAATTCATAAAAAAACTCACGTTTATAATATAGCGAGATAAAACTCTTTATCTCATTATTCTGTATCAAGTGTACGCAATGTACTATTATATCTCTATTTAATTCTATCTTCATTTATTAAGTATTGTATTTTCATTATAGTTGTTTGATATATTGTTTAGTTTATTAACAATTATATTATAATAATATAGATATGTCTTATATTATTTTATTTTTATGTAAAGATGGGACTTATATTAACGGCCTTCTATGTTGTATAAGAGCAAGAATGATTTGTAATATAAGTATCATTATTAATATTTAACGTGTTATATCAACACTTTTTAAATCATTGTTTATAATTTTGGATAGAAAAACACTATTATTATATATGTAGTAACTATAACAATGCCATGATATCTAATCGATATTTCTATCCATCACTATAATTATAATATTAAGTAAAAATTGTTTTTACTTAATATTATATATATAAATATAGAACATGCTAAGTAATTATCGATTATTTAGCTCAGAATTATATTATTAAGCTAGTAATACTTTTTTTTATTAATAACTTAATACAGATAAACCAAACAATATAAGTATAATAAGATTATTATCTATATAAACAAAATAAGGCATTAATATATAGAAACTTAAACCAACTAGTATATATAAAGCGTAAGATGTAACTACACCTGTATCCAGCTTAGATATGCTTTTACTCAAGTGAGTTAAACCTCTTTCTAAACCATAAGGTCCTATTAACTCTATACTTCCTTTATCTATAACTTTGGTAGTTTGTCCACCCAGCATCAATACAAAATTTGTAATATATTTATTGTAAAATAACTCTATTAAAAATCTTTGGTTAAAGAAACCATATATATTATAACCTAATCTTGAGTATTTAAAGTCAACTATTGCGTATGTATACTCAGATAATAACAAAAATAAAACAGACAATGTTATAGTTAGTATTAAAGGTATAAGTTTATATATAGTAGGAACAGCAAACTCAGTATCTAACATAATTTCGTGATTAGGATGTATGTAAATACTATTATCCATAAAGAAATTGGAACCTAACCCTATAAATATATCTTTAGCTACATAACCGAAAAATATAGAAAATATGGCTAATATCATTAAGGGTAAACTCATAAATATGTCCCCTTCATGTGCGTTCTTGTAATTTGCAACTGGCCCATTAGGACTAGCTAAAAATGTAAGATATAATACTTTAACAGAATACAAAGTTGTAAACATTGCACCTATTGTAGATATACAGTAAATAGCAGTACCTGAGAAACTATATTGACCATATGCAGATTCTATTATAAAATCCTTTGAATAATAACCAGTCATAAATGGAAAGGCTACTAAACTAAGAGAACCTATCAACATGACAGAGTAAGTTAAAGGTAACAGAGATTTTAATCCTCCATATTTTCTAAAGTCTTGATTATCTGAAACAGCGTGTATTACCGCACCTGCACCCAAAAACAGTAAGGCTTTATAAAATGCATGATTCATTAAATGGAATAATGCAACATTGTAAGAAGATAGACCTACAGCTATAACCATCATACCTAATTGACTCATAGTAGAGTATGCTATAACTTTCTTTATATCTTGTTGAAATAAACCAATTAGAGAACTAAACACTGTTGTAATAGCTCCTATTCACAAACAGAATAATAATACAGTGTCACTGTATTCTATTAATGGAGAACTACGCATCAGTAGATAAACACCAGCAGTAACCATAGTAGCAGCATGTATCAATGCTGATACAGGTGTAGGACCCTCCATGGCCATAGGTAACCATATATGTAAACCTATTTGAGAACTTTTAGCCATAGCTCCTATAAGTAAACATATACCTATAAGTATAACAGCATTTTCACTTACAAATGGAGCAAGAGAAAATACAGTTGAATAATCTAAGTTACCAAAAGTAATTAATATAGCGAACATACCTATAGTTAAAAAACAGTCACCTACTCTATTAGTTAAAAAGGCAGATAATGCACTTTGATTTGCTGCTATTCTAGTATATCAGAAATTGACTAATAAATAAGAACAAACTCCAACCCCTTCTCATCCAACAAACATTAATAGAAAATTATTAGATGTAACTAATATAACCATCATAAATGTGAATAGACTTAAGTAACTAAAAAACCTCTGGTTATGTGGATCATGACTCATATAACCTATTGAATATAAATGTACTAAAGACGAAACAATTAATACAGGTATAAGCATAGATACTGTTAAAGAATCAAAATTAAAATTTCATAAAATATTTGTAGATTCGGAATCTATTCATCTAAATAACTTAATGTTAACAGGTATGTTATTTAAACCTACTTCAAAAAAAGCTACTATAGAAAGTATGGTTATAGTCATTATTGACGCACATGTTATTAATTGAGCTCCTGTAAAACCAACTTTTCTACCAAAAAACCCTGAAACAATTGAACCTAATAAAGGTAATATGATAATACATAGATACATTATTTGAAATCAATTGCAACGCTACCTCTTAATCTGTAAAAAGCTACAAGTATACCTAATCCTATAGCAGATTCTGCTCCAGCTACAGATATAATGTATATTGCATATACTTGACCAAATATATCATCAATACTTAGTGATCCTAGTAATATTAATAATGTTATACCTAATAACATTATTTCTATAGATATAAGCATTAATATTATATTTTTTCTATTAAGAACAAAACCTAAAACACCTATTAAAAATAAAATTATAGATAAATTCATGATAAATGTTATTCTTATTAACCTTAAGCAAGCATTATAAAATTTAATTTTACGTATATAGTTATATTTTGTATTTTTTTTTTATACATAACATTCATATTACTAAAATAATAGTATTTTAATAAATAATGTGTTTTTTTTTTCACATGAATAAGATAATAAATATTTATACAAACATATTAAATGCAAGCTTTGCTAATACAATTACGTTAATAAATTATACTTAATTATTTATGCTGTCTACTATCTATGTATAAAGCATTTTTACCTAACTCAAAAGCAAATCCTAATGTTAATAATAGGAAAAAAATTAACATTATAACTAAACCAAATATACTGTTAGTATATGCACTAACTATATAGGGGTATACTAATAGTATTTCTAAATCAAATAATAGAAATAATAAGGCAAATATGAAGAAAGATATACTAAACTCACTTCTATTTTGACCTAAAAATGAGTGAAAACCACATTCAAAAACACTATCTTTTTCTTCATATGGATTATGAGGAGCTAATATTATATTAACTAATAATAATATTAAAGCTAATATTGGTATAAATAAAAAGAAGAAGGATATACTAGACATTTAATAGTTACATACTGAAAGTGATATTATACTCACTATTCTAAATCATTCTCCAGGTACAAATATAAATAATGATATTATCATTGTTAACACAGATATTGTAACGCTTAGTCCATCATTTACTGATATTATGTTATTAACTTCATTTTCTTTCATTGATGGTTTTAAATTATTTCACGTGTATTCAACGTAATCACTTCTGCTAAAGAACATTAATTTAACTATGTTTAAATAATAAACTGCTCCTATAACACTTGTTATAACACCTATTAATGTTATAAAAACATAACCTTCATCTAAAGCGGCACTTAATACCATCTGCTTTGCGAAGAAACCTATTAAAGGTGGTATACCTACGAACGAAAATAATGTGATTGCAAAACTTATAGATAAAAATGAATTGATATAAAAATATCCCTTAAGTTGGTTTAATAGTTGTATAGGTGAATTTTCAACATCTATTAATCTAGTACCACCATATTCACTTTTAGTATTTATTTTTATTTCACTTTCTTCTCCAGAAACATTTACTGATAAATACGCGTATTTATATAAAGTATAACCTATAGTTACAAGTATAAAAAATGCGTTAAGGTTAGATAGGGAGTATTGTAATATATAAAATATATAACCTTGTATAGATTCCATTTTATTTATACATAATGCAAGTAATATAAAACCAACATGACTAATCGTACTATAAGCAAATAGTCTTTTTATTCTGTATTGAGTTAAACCTAACAAGGATCCTATGATTAATGACATAAGACTACTAAATATAAGTATATTCTTTCAGTTAGTAAAACTATAAAGCACATTATCTTTAGAATGTTGTGAACTACCATACAGGTTACTTCCTATTAAATCAGTGTATGATACCAGTTCTAACAATAGAGTAAATATGGATATTTTAGCTATAATAGCTACGAAAGTAGTTACTATAGTAGGTATACCGTCATATACATCAGGTGATCAGAAATGAAAAGGAGCTGCACTTATTTTAAATAAAAATCCTACTGTCAGTACTATTAATGAAAAATTAATATAGGTAGATATATCCAAATTTTGTATTTCCAAATTGGAAAATGATAGCATAGTATCGTTAATATTAACACTATGTACATTAGCATAAGCAGCATATTCATTAATGCTGTTTATTATGTATACGTTATCTAAGTTAGTAGTACCGGAACTAATATATAATATAGCAGAACCTAACAATATAAAACAAGAAGATAAACCACCTAAAAGAAAATAAGTTAATCCACTGTTTGTAGATGACTCAGAGTTTCTATACAATGTTGCTAATATATACAATCCATAACTTTGAAGTTCTATTGATAAAAATAAAGACACCAAATCCCCTGTACTCATAAGAAATATAGCACCAGTTAAAACGAATATTGTTATTAGTGCATATTCTATGATTGTATATTGTGTAGAATTTTTATTATATATCTGTTCTGCGCCAGAATTTACACCTAATTTCGCAGTTCCCGAAATTAATGACAGTTTTCTAGGATAAAAAGCAGTAAGTATAGCAATTAAACCAGCTAATAAAATTATAAATATGTTAAATGATTGAGTAAATATATTAAGATTAAATAGACCATTATATATACCTAAACCTTTTTCTAAAGGTTTAATATATAAATTACTATATGCTATAAAAGCTGTTAGAAATAAACATTGTATAGCTATTCTAGAATATAAAATACTTTTTTCTTGTTTTGTTGTAGCAGCATTGGATATTAATATTAGTATTAATAAAGAAATTAGTATGTAAGGGATAGACGATTTGAACATCTAACCTACCGTGTGTAAAACGGTCGCTCTACCAGTTGAGCTAATCCCTCTTATATGTTATATAGTTTTAAGCCGGGAGAGAAACTCGAATTCTCATTCTTAATGCATGAAATTAATGTTCTAACCGATTGAACTATCCAGGCCAGTTAGTGTTTTTAGTGTACAATAATATATACTTAGATCATTATATATATATTGCATGTACTTAGGGTGGATACTCCGACTTGAACGGAGAGCTTACTGTTCCACATACAGTCATTCTACCTATTGAATTATATCTACCTTTTTATATTTAGACAGAACACTTAAATATATGCTAATATAAGGGCTATGAGATTCGAACTCATATAAAAATGATTAAAAGTCACATACTTTACCATTAAGTTAAGCCCTCCCTTATATATTGTTAAACAATACCTATCGTATTGCGAACTATTTTAACCCTATAGTTTTATTATGTATGTACTTTTTATGTATATATATAACAATAATATATAATAAATATGACATTTAAATGTTATGCTGGAGTGGTTCGAACACCCAATTATAAATACCAAAAATTTATGACTTACCGATTAGTCTACAGCATATTACTGGTAATTTATATATATATAAGGTAAATCCGACTTGAACGGATAAGATTAAAATCAAATAGTCCTAAGCTATTCATGTCTACCAGTTCCATCATTACCTTTTTTACGTAGTTAAATTAAACAAAGATTATTTGTTTAAACAGTTAAATATCATAAAATTTATGCCTGGAATAAGATTTGAACTTACAACCTAAACATCTTCAGAGTTCCGCTCTACCAGGTTGAGCTTCCCAGGCTTACATAGTAATATATAAGGGTTATAACCCTATGGAGATATTAGGACTCGATCCTAAAATAACGATATGCAAAATCGCAGTTTTACCAATTAAACTATATCCCCTTAAAATATTACTCTAAGTATTATAATATAATTGCTCTTGACAAATAAACAAACAAAAAATTTAGAGATATACCTATATTATAATTTAATAATAGCAAATTCAAATACAATTCTTATCTAATTAATACACGTGGCTAAAAAACATTTATGTATAAATTGTTTAAGTTACTAAAGTTGTTTATGAATTTAATTATTTTTTTTTCTACTATACATATTTAATAAATAAAATTATATTAATATAATAACCCACTTGGGAATTGAACCCAAGATGTAATGGTGAAAGCATTATGTCTTAACCTCTTGACTAGTGGGTCTATTAATTTATTAGGTAATTAAGTATACAATAATTAAACCAGTATATAAATAATTACTGGGCAATAATATTTATCCAAGAAACGACTCGAACGTTCACGATCAAAAATCAGGAAATCTTAAGTTTCCCCTGTCTACCTATTCCAGCACTCGGATTATTTTTTTTCTATTTAATTATATTAAATTATATTTCCATTATATTAACATGTGATTTTTAAAATAATAAATATGCTATTATTTATTAAGGCAATTTTCTTATAATATAAAATTCCAACATAGCATAAAAACAACTTTTTTATGGGCAACTAGTTTATAGGAACATCCAATAAACCCTTAGATTCTACTACTATTATTTTGTTTTGGAATTAAACCTATTGTATATAATATTAAGGCTAGAATGAATCGAACACTCATCTGAGCTATCATGAGCAGCTTGCTTTACCTATTAAGCTATAACCTTTGTTGTGCGGACAAAGGAATTGCACCCTTATATATTGGTCATGAGCCAATTATGTTACTGTTACATCAATCCGCATAAAAAATATAATCTTATATTAAATAGCCCAGTGCAAGTATCGCACTTACTTCTACCGATTACAAAACGGGTGCATTTCTTTTATGCTAACCAGGCTTTAATTTTTTATACAGTAAATAATACTATATTAAAATAATACTACTTATTTCCACCTAAGACTTGAACTTAGATCTAGATATTAGAAGTATCCTGCTTTGCCATTAAGCTAGTAGAAATTTATGCTGCATTTATAATAAAGATTTAGAGACACGGAGGAGTTGAACCCCGTATAATTGATCTGCAATCAAAATGTAAACCTTTTACTACATGTCTCTTTATAAACGTGTGTAAGATTCGAACTTACAACAGTTGTGTCCGTAGCACAATACTCTAACCATTAAGTTAACACGTTCTGAATAGAAAATTTTAATGTAACATTACATTTAGTAAAATATGAAAAAAAAATTATTTAACAACAATAGCTCTTAACATGAATCGAACATATATCAGAATATTAACAGTATTCCGCTCTACCATTGAGCTATAAAAGCGGTAATATAAAAATAAACTAAATAGGAAGAAAAGGAATCGAACCTTCGATAGCATCAGCTATTGAGTTTACAGCTCAACCCATCATACCAACAAATGGGACCTTCCTTTGTATTTTTTGGTTATTGTTTATATTAATGAGTCCCGTGCAATTTCCACTACACGAACCATATTTCGACTTAACACCAATTAAAGTCACGCATACGAAAATTATGACACTGACATATAAAAATCTCTTTTTTATTAAAAGCCAATGGTAACCAAACTTATTGCGCATACTCCTTTCGGCGCTTGACGAGTGGTTAGTACCTACCTGAGAAAACAATTCACCGTGACGTGGTTATTCACGATTACTAGTAATTCCTTGTTCACGTAGTCGAATTTCAGACTACGATTCCTATTTTAGTTAGTTTTCGTGATTTGCTTATTATTCGCATTTTCGCATCACATTGTAATAACTAATGTGGCACGTCTATCGCCCACAAAAGGTTTAGGCCATGAGTACTTGTCTTGATCCTTATTACTTTCCCAATATATATGATCAGGAGTCTGCAGTAAACAAAAACTAAAAAAAGTTTATTGTTACTACCAAGGTTTACGTAAATTAAGATGGAGTTAACCATCGTCTCACGACATTCACTTAAGACAGCCATGCAGCACTTGTAAAAAAAGTTATATAATCATAAATCAATTAACTAATATAAACAATTTGTGGTAAGGTTTTTCGCGGGTCATCGAATTAAACAACATACTTCACTACTGGTTTCAGACACGGTCTAATGATTTCAATTTGGGCGTTGCCGCTTTACTCATGAGGTGGAATGCTTACACTTTCATTTATAAGCTAGTATCTAGCCTATGGCACTCATAATTTTCTCCAAGGACTACTAGGGTATCTAATCCTTATTGCTACCCAAGGCTTCGTCCCTCAACGTCAGTTTTTATGTGGAAGATTGCTTACGCCTACATCCGTCCTACCAGTATAACAAAATTCGGACTCTACTCTGGTAATTCGATCTTCCCCCTTAAAACTCTAGTAAGTTAGTTCTTAATTTTAGCTTTACCTACCGTCTAGGTACCCTTTAAACCCAGTAAAGATGAATAACACTAGTCTTCTACGTATTACCGCGACTGCTGGCACGTAATTTGGTCAAGACTTATAAATAGAAATATGTCATTATCTATTATCTATCCAGAATTTTATACGATTTATTCGTTATACATTCTTCCAAAT
>JAOTAX010136401.1:0-17531 GCA_025629825.1 Erythroxylum guanchezii | reverse complement strand
TAACAAAGGCACAAATGGACGAACCAGATGGAATGCGTGGCACAACATTTAATGAAACATATAAGCCGTGAGATGGGCAGCATAATATTCTATGAACGATATAAGCCATCAGATTAAATGGGGATGCAGAGGATGCTGAAGAGGGCGGTTGGGATGGATTGCGTGGAGGGACGGAGAATCATTAGATTAAATGGACGGTTGGGATGGATTGCGTGGAGGCAGGGAGAATGTAACCGTTGGATAAAATGGACGGTTGGGATGGATTGCGTGGTCGTCCATCCCAACTCGTCCTTAGTATATATACTTAATGAATCAAGTGTTCAAGACTTCTTTAGAAAAATTTGTAACAATATTCGTAGATAATAACTTAATTTATACAAAGAGTAAAAGTATCATACAAAGCATTGAGGCTCATACTACATACAATAAAGGGCATTGTATTTATGCCAAGGTGAAGAAATGCAAGTTCTTTCTAAAAGAGATTTCTTTTCCAAGGTATGCTGTGAAACATAAGAGATATTAATAGATCTAAAGAAAGTCAAAGTGAGGAGAGAATAAAGCCAACCCACTATAATGATTGAGGAACATAGCTTTAGGGGTATGACATGTTATTACAGGAAACTTATGAAAGGATTCTCTGCGATAGCCAAACCTTTAGCTTGATTAACTCAAAAGAAGGTTGAGCTTTAGTAGACAACGGAGTGTGAGGGGAGTTTCCAGGGGCTAAAGATGAGATTTATAACAACGTGTATGCTAAATCCATATGAAGAAAATTGCCTCACATACGACATAGATCCTTTAGTTATAATTTTTTCCTTGAAAATTTAAAACATTATTTATATAGTCAGAGATGTGAAGCATATAATTATCATTAAAATATAAAATACATGTTTATATAGAAGGGGTTGAATAAAAGACAGAGGAGAAGGTTATAATTATTGAAAGACTATGATATGATGAGTCACTGTCACCTAAGTAAAGCCAGTATAGTAGCAGATGCTTTAAATTGAATTGGACATGATAATCTAGCATTATTAATCACCTCTTGATGTAAAATACATGATGAAGTAAGAGGTGGTTACTGGAGGTTTGTTAGTAAATAGTTTAAGATTAAACCCAATTTGATCATTAAGAATAAGGAGAATGAATATAATGATGAATATATTAAGAGGATTCAAAGGTGAGTGTATACAGGGAAACCTTATATTTTCCATGTTGGTGATGGTGAATTATTAAGGTTTAAAGGCTGGTTATAAATTCTAGTTAATCCAAGATCGAAGAGGGAGATTATGGAGAAGACTCACTCCTCTGTGTATTTTATATACCTAGGAGGGACTAAGATATATAAGGACTTGAAAATAAACTTTTGGTTAAAAGATATAAGGAGGGAGATAGCTAGACTTGTAGTGTAGTGTATGACCTATCAATAGCTCAAAGTAAAGCATCAAATGCCAATAAAGTGCTACAACCTTTACCCATTCCTCGGGGGAAGTGGAAGCATATTATCAAGAATTTTATTTCGAAATTTTTAAGGAAAGTAAGAGGTCATAATTCATCTAGGTAATTATAACAAATATTAACTAAATCGACTTATTTCTTACCTATTAAATTTGTTTTATCACTAGATAGGTTAGCAAGATTATATATAGAAAACCATGAAAACTTATAGAGCATGTTTCCATCATATTAGATCAAGAAACTAGATTTATGGCCAAGTTTTAAAGGAGTTTGGATGATGTCTTTAACATTAAGTTGAGTTTTAGTCTAATTTGTCATCCTTAGATAGATGGGAAGTTAGAGAGGACAATACAAATCCCAAATTTTTTTTTGGAGAGTATGGTTTATACTTAAAAGGATCATGGATAGGCATCTAACACTAGTGGAGTTTTCATATAATAACAGTTATGAGGTAGACATTAAGATAATATACTTTTCAAGGGTTTAACTCGCAGGAAGTGCAAGTCCCCTATTTATTGGGATGATATGCATGAGAGGAGACTTTTAGATCTTGAGATAGTTTAGTAGACAAATGAGAAGGTTAAATTAATATAGAAGAGGATTTATATTATCCAAATGATATAAAAGAGCTATATAGATCATAGGAGGCAATGCTTAGAGCTTTATATGGGGGATCATGTCTTCCTAAAGGTGCCACCTACTAGAAGGATTTAAAGGTTTATAATTAAAAAGAAGTAGATTTAGAGGCCCTTTTGAGATCTTTAAGAGGATGCATACAGTGAGGTATTATCTAGCATTGCCATTGATACTGTACAATTTATACAACATTTCTCATATGTCAATACCTAGGATGTAGATGAATGGCTCATCACACATTATGGATTATACTATGTTGTAGTTAAGTAAGGACTTAATTTTTTTGAAGCCACTAATGCAAGTTGTGGATCATAAGGAGCATATTTTAAAGAATAAAGTGATTTCTTATGTCAAAGTCTTGTACGAAAACTATTTATAGCAAAAGGATACTCAGGAGCCAGAGGAGGAGATGAGAAGGAAGCACCCCTAATTATTTGATTTTCCAAGTAAGTTGAATTTTGAGGATAAAACTTATTTTAAAGGGGACGATGTAAGGCATTCACACATTTCTTGATTTTTATTATGATTCAAAATTAGTTATAAATTGATGGATGAAGTGCATAGATTGTATTATTAAGTTTGTACAATTATTAAAATAGTGTAAAATGTGATTAAATTGAAGCCAAATAGAATATTATAATAAATAACCATAGTAGTCCAATATACTGTTGAAATTAAACTTTGCTTAGTGTTATAAAGAGAACTTTCAATAGAAACATTGAGTTGGGTTAATTTAAAAAATATAGAAATTTCAAAGGAATATATACACTTTATAAGTAGTCTATAAAGAGTTGATACCAAAATCAAATAATATAATTTTTTTAAAGAATCTTGTGTTTTATTTTGTTGTCACCATTGAATACCATTTAGTATTTTAATCATAAGTTTTTATATGAATGTACAACTAAGGAAATTCAAGAGCCCCTAAAAAGATAACATAATATCTACAACTTTTTAGAAGACGCTAAAGATGATACAATCTAGTGGCATGATTTTTTTATAAAGAGGTGTCTAGCTAGCCAATCCATTGGAAAATCAAATTTTGAAAACACCCAAACTATCAAAAACCAACAATTTTCAAAGAGGAAGCTTAAAAAAAAAGAAAGGATGGGTTATTTGAAGGTGAATCACAATATTTCAAGAGAATTTTCTTCACTTTTACACATTTTAGAAAGTGTCTAGGTCATTTTTTGCTTCAGAAGGAGATTTAAGGTATATTTACATAAAAAAAGTTATGGCATATATCATTTATATACTTTTACGATAATTATTTTATTTTTTCATACTAATTATTTTATTGAGTGATAATTGACTGATTACAACATTTAAAATTTTAGTTTCTAGTAGGTTAATGAAGAACCCCAATTCAGGGCAATAGGTGTAATTAGGTTTTGTTATATTAGTGGTCTTGAGGGTCTAGTTATGTGAAATTAAATGTGTTTTAAATAATTTGTGGATATATAGAGATTCATATGCATTTGAATTGTGATTTTGAGTATTAATCATCCCTATAATTATGAAATTATATTGTAAATGCATTTATTTAGATATATTCCTAACACATATGTTTAGTATGTTGAAGGGTTAAATCTCATTGTTTATGAGCTTTGAGGGTGATAATTGTCCACATGAGTGAAATATGGTGATAAGTACAACTAATTAGGCTTATTAGTTGATTTTATGATGGGAAATTTATCTTTCCGTTATCTAGAGTGCATCATCCAAGGCCAGATCTAGCATTTACTAATTTGTTGATCAAGGTAAATTAGTTGATGCCTACTTAGCCATGTAGAGGAAATTATCAGGATATTTGACAACATTATGTACTTCATTTGTATGATTAGTTCAAAATGATGAATTGGCATGGATTTTCTTTAAAAGGTAGTTTGGTGAGGTTAATAGTACCATTTGAACATAATGTTCTTGTTTCTTGCATACATTGGCATATAAGGATATATTTATTCAATTTCTTTATTTCAATTGTATTTTTCCTATCTGTTAATATACTACCCTACTTTATTTATTTTCATATGAAAAGTTGATATATGAGGAGCTTAAGGTCACAAAGGTGCTTGAGATGTCATTATTTATATTAGTTAAATCATATTTCTTTTAAATATATGAATTATAATTCTAGTAGACTCGAGATAATTATTTTATTATTACTAGATGGGATTGAGTTTGAAAATTATTTTATATTGATATGAGAAAGTGGATTTATTGAGAGTTTTATGTATACAAATCTTTTATAAGAATGGGCTAATAGTTGTTTATTAGCTCAATAGTGGGCCTAGAATCTGGGTTTTAGTTTCAGGAGGTAGTAGGTTATAGAATAAAAGTGATCAATTCAAACTTGGACAATAAGATAAAAACTACAATTAGATTTGGTCATGATGTTGTTGACATCATCAATATTATTGTCAAAGTATGAAAGATTAATCCATTGTCACTATAAATAGAATTTAAGTGTACTTATGGTGGGAGAAGAATATGATGAGCCTAATTCTAAATATGATGAATCAAATAAGGGGATTCCTACCTTAGTATCTAGTAATTCTAATAATTAAGATTATTAAAAGAAAACTATAAGAAAGAAAGAGTAGAGTTATACCTAGATATGGACCATAAAACTATAACAATTAAAATTGGGATGAAGATTGAGAATGAGATTTTTAATCCTAAATTCTTACAATAAAAGGTGTAAGAGATCCACTAAATGAAAAAAAAAGGACATTTGTTTCCTATATTGTAATTGGGTAACTTTTAGAGGTTGGGAAAAAGAGGATAATACTTTTATATTAAAGCATTATCAATTTAACCTTACTTGTAATCGGGACATAAAGAGTAGGTAAGTAAAATATACATATCTTGTAATGTTGGACCCCAAACTTTGCTTATAAGAAGATATTAGGGGAAAGTTAGAAATGCTTATAAGATAGGATTTTAGGCAGGAATGAGAGAAGAGTCAAGTTTAGAAGAGTCCAAATTGAGGGCTCAAAATCTATGAATCTTATTAAGGAAATTGAAAATGAATTTGTAATTTTGAGTTTGAATCGGAAGAATAATATGTTGTGATTGAAATAAGAAATGTGTGTACCTAAGAAGAAGGATTGAGTAAAGAGGTTGTTAGAAATGTACAAATGGTAACTTAAGCTATACATCCCCGTAAAACTACACTAAGATAGAGTTTGATGGTTAAGGAGGTAGAAGTTAATGATCACACTTGTGAGTGGGCAATAGTCCTGACTATTGGAGACATGCTTAAAAATTACATTTTAAGAGTTCATAGGAATATGGGATCAATGTACAACTTTAATAGACTCTAAGCATAGCAATCATTATCATAGTGATTTCATTAGAATACCGTATGAGGAGTTAGAGGGCAGAAAAAGTTATTCGCTTTTGTATTGTGATGATTAAGGCCTAAAAATGGTTGAACGCTAAAATTGATCAGAAAGGTTGTTGATAAGTGAAATTGATCAGTTTTAGAAATTAATTGATTTCAGAAGATAAAGGAGTTGGTGGATCAACACTGAAGGTATTAAGTAAAGGATGAAATGTTTATGAGAATATCACTTTCCTAAGGCGTGTTTAGATTTAGTGCAAAATGTGCTCAGGTTAGGATAAGGAATCAACTAAGCTTGAATTGTATTGGTCCATATAAAGTTGTTAAGAACCGAATCATTGACTTATGAGTTAGTTTTACTAACGAAGATGTCTTAGATTTGTAATGTGTTATATGGAAGTATGCTAAGAAATATCGATATGATCTAATATTGGTGTTATTGACACAAGAAGTGAGAAATTTTGAGTATTTTGAGATATATATATATATATATATAATGAGGAATTAGTTAAGAAAGTGATTAATTAAATAAGTGATTGAAAGATCGAGTGAGTTTATTGACTATGGTCGTTTGGAAGAAACCAAGTGAGTGAAGAAGTTACTTGTGAGATTGAAGAAAGCATAAGACATCATTTCCTCCATTTGTTTGATTACTCAAGTAAGAATTTTGAGGATGAAATTCTTTAAGAGGGGGAGCGTTGATGGACCCTAAACTTTGCTTGGAAGTTAGAACTATTAAATGAGAAATTGTTAGTGATTAGTTGAGTAAAGAAAAAGGAGAATTCTTGAAATGATATACAAGATTTAGGTAGTGAATGTAGTAAGTTAATGATGAGTGGGTATACGTGTGTATGTTCTATTATTAATGTTCATGATCAATCATGGACTATAATTTGTTTATGGATAATATTGAGTTTAAATTGAAGTTGAGAGAAAGAATAGTGATTGAACATGAAAGTTGAAAATGCCGAAAAGTAACAGAGCATGAATAGGTTGATTATGAATTCTTGATTTTTGATGATTTTTGACTAAACTTGCATATTTTGGAGTAGTATGAAATTATGGTGAATGAGTTGGTTGAAATGGAGTAGAAAGATTAGAATAAAAATCGAAGCGTTAGATTTTGAAAAAAATGAAAGTCTGAAAATTTTCTAGGAATGAATAGTGACAGTGTTGAAATTTTGATCCGAACCTTCTATGATTTTTCTGTACTGATCTATAGTGAATTTGATAAAATGGTCTTCATAGAAGTTGTATATCTTTCTTTTATCTTTCCGTGGATATAAAGTTTGTAAATTTTTGAGTTCGGAATCAAAAGTTATGGGGTTTAGAAGGCTGATGAACATTTAATAGTCTTTTGACCATAACTTCTTCTATAGACCTCCAAATGACTTGATTCTTAAAGCATTAGATTCCTAAGACATTTTTATACCTCTATACAAAGATTGGTAGCATTCTGAATTTATTTGAAAAAGGCTGATTGAAAGAAAGTGAGGGGTTTGGTTGGAAGAATATGAGTTGGATGTTTTACTGAACATGCTTCAGTATTTTCATAATATATTGACCTATAGAGATCCAAATGAGATGATTGTTAGTTTGGAGTAAACTAGAGACGTAGGGATATAAGTCATATGAAAAAGTCGAATTGTGATTCAATCTGTAAGATATTGAATTTCTTGATTGAAGTTTTACATACTACACTGTTTTGACTTTGAACAACCTGAAAATGTTTGGGCTATAACTTTCAAATTACTGAACCAAATTGAGTGATTTTAGTGTCAATGGAAACATAAGACATATAGGAACATTTCTCAAGAAGGAAGTGTTATCAAATTGTTTCATTTACCTAATCAAAATAAGGAGGTAAGATGTTAGTAGTTGATGGACAAAAGGGGCAAAATTGGGAGAATCAATTAAATGAAGGGTAAAAAAGGAAGAGCGAGCATAATGTGGTATTATTTAAAAGAAGAAGAGGAAAATCATTGGAGAATTAGAAAAGAGCAGAGAAAGTCGTGAGAAGAGAAGAGAAAAGGAAGAAGAGTGTGTGGAAGCTAGGGAAAAAGGAGAAAGAAGATTTGGGTTAAACCTAAGGTAAGCATCATCTTTCTTCTTACTTAGTAGAAAAACAAAAAGGGATTAGAGAAGAGCGTGAGTTGTTTAGGAAGAAAGAGGAGAAACCTAAATGGATTTTTTTAATGGATTTCTAAACTAGGGTTTGGTTTTTCCAACCTAAACAAACTATGGGTAGGTTAAGCCTAAACCCAATTTTAACATTTATTTCATTTTATGATTTTTGAAGTTTTATGAATTTCTATGGGAATGTTGTGTTAAATCAGAACTTGGTTGTTTGAAGGAGACCAAGGAATGACAATCCAAGAGCAAAAGGAAAGGCAATCTTGAGCTTAGATTTTTGCAAGTAAATAGGTGGGTAATATGTTTATGGTTGTTGTGTCAAGTGAGCAATTTTGTCTTATGCGTGAATGTGTGCTAAATTGCTTAAATTGAATGAATGTGATTATTGAAAAATGTATGAAGATTCATTATCATGTCATGCCATGAAAGACGAATGGTTTTTTTTTTTTTTTGTATGATGAATTATGACCATGTTATACCTTGAAAATGGTTATGACATTTTGAATTGAATGAAAAGAAGAGAAAGCATAAGAAGCATGAGAATATGAAAAATGTACGGAAATGAATTGAGCATAAATTTGATTGTGTTTGGGCAAGAGAGGAAAGTTTCATTAGTCACGTGCACGTTGAAGTATAGCCTTCTCTCAGCTGCCCGCTTGAGACCACGAGATCCTGTGAAATCGGACTCGTTTTATTCATGGTTTAAACTTCGATTTATTCTTTTCTCTCAACAGAACTCTCGAGCCATTTTTGTGTGCATTTGTATTTTGATATGTCAAGTTATGATGCAAGATTGAGTGTTATGTTTTGATGATTAATTACACTTGACATGTTCTATGTGATGATATGTTGAATAATGAGTTATGAATTTGAATTATGAATGATTGAATTTTTATCCCAATGAGATTTAAATGTATATGAATATATGAAGTATATGTATGTTTTATTGTGTGGCTCATTGCCAATGGCTATAAATGTATAAGCCACTGAGCTTCTTAGCTCACCCCATTCCCTTCCACTCCACAGGAGCAGAAAAAGGCAGATCAGTATTGATCCTTGCAAAGCTTGGCAAACAGTGAGAATAGAGACTTTTGTAATGAAGTTAGTTCAGGAAATTTTGTAATTTAGAATCATTTTAAGCATAAGCATTCAAATTGTATCGTGTGTATTTCATATTTCATATTTTTGTATTTTGAAATAAGCTTGTATAAACTCTTTTAGAATTCATTTATGAAATATGATTGGATTTTGGCTTGTGACTCTCTAAATTTTAATTGTTCGATGTTCAACTATTGTAGGCATGCCACCATTATAGGATGACGAGTTCTGTTTTGTCTCCAAATGTTTGGGCTTCGGAAATGGGGTCCAACAATTTGGTATCAAAGCGACTGGGTTTTTCCTAGGCTCAGAATGTATAGTGTTATGAATTGGTAGGCTATGAGATTAAGTGTGTATTGTGAATTGATATGTTGCATTAAGTGACATGCATGCATGTAGGGAATAAGATTAAAAATGAAAGTTAGTTGAAACATTTGTGTTTTATTGAAGAAGTAAAATGCCACCTCATAAAAGAATATAAGGAGTTTTGCAAGGATCTGCTGCATCTGATTCTTCACCATTAGAGAAGGGTATTGATAAGTATAGAATCCTAGTAATTGCAGCCGTATGAGTTGTATGTGTGAACTTCTGTTACGAGTTTGGACTAGCAGAAACGATGAGAAAAATGGTGTTTGGATCGAATGTAAGATGAGGAAAGTTTGTGGATAAATTGGAGAATAATATGATTGAGTACATATGAGATCAATATTTGGATACGGTATAGGAGACTAAAGTTTACAAGAAGAATGAAATGAAATCATAAAATTGTTATGATCATAAAAAGGATGAATTTGGAACAGAAATCGTTATGTGAGTATTGTGATAAGAGTTTGTAATTCAGTATAAGAAGATATTAGGGGAAAGTTAGAAATGCTTATAAGATAAGATTTTAGGCAAGAATGAGAGAAGAGTCAAGTTCAGAAGAGTCCAAATTGAGGGCTCAAAATCTATGAATCTTATCAAGGAAATTGAAAATGAATTTGGAATTTTGAGTTTGAATTGGAAGAATAATATGTTGTGATTGAAATAAGTGTGTGTACCTAAGAAGAAGGATTGAGTAAAGAGGTTGTTAGAAAAGTACAAATGGTAACTTAAGCTATACATCCCCGTAGAACTACACTAAGATAGAGTTTGATGGTTAAGGAGGTAGAAGTTAATGATCACACTTGTGAGTGGCCAACAGTCCTGACTATTGGAGACATGCTTAAAAATTACATTTTAAGAGTTCATAGGAATATGGGATCAATGTACAGCTTTAATAAACTCTAAGCTTAACAATCATTATCGTAGTGATTTCATTAGAATACTGTATGAGGAGTTTAAGGGCAGAAAGAGTTATTTGATTTTGTATTGTGATGATTAAGGCCTAAAAATGTTTGAATGCTAAAATTGATCGGAAAGGTTGTTGATAAGTGAAATTGATCAATTTTAGAAATTAATAAGTGAAATTGATCAGTTTTAGAAATTAAGTGATTTCAGAAGATAAAGGAGTTGGTGGATCAACACCGAAGGTATGAAGTAAAGGATGAAATGTTTATAAGAATATCACTTTCCCAAGGTGTGTTTAGATTGAGTGCAAAATGTGCTCAGGTTAGGATAAGGAATCAACTAAGCTTGAATTGTATTGGTCCATATAAAGTTGTTACGAACCGAATCATTGACTTATGAGTTAGTTTTACCAACGAAGATGTCTTAGATTCGTAATGTGTTATATGCAAGTATGCTAAGAAATATCGATATGATCTGATATTGGTGTTATTGACACAACAAGTGAAAATTTGTGAGTAATATGAGATATATATATATATATATAATGAGGAATTAGTTAAGAAAGTGATTGATTAAATAAGTGATTGAAAGAACGAGTGAGTTTATTGACTATGGTCATTTGGAAGAAACTAAGCGAGCGAAAAAGTTACTTGTGAGATTGAGCAAAGCATAAGACATCATTTCCTCCATTTATTTAATTACTCAAGTAAAAATTTTGAGGATGAAATTCTTTAAGAGGGGAAGCGTTGATGGACCCCGAACTTTGCTTGGAAGTTAGAACTATTAAATGAGAAATTGATAGTGATTAGTTGAGTAAAGAAAAAGGAGAATTCTTGAAATGATATACAAGATTTAGGTAGTGAATGTAGTAAGTTGATGATGAGTGGGTATAAGTGTGTATGTTCTATTATTAATGTTCATGATCAATCATGGACTATAATTTGTTTATGGATGATATTGAGTTTAAATGGAAGTTGAGAGGAAGAATAGTGATTGAGCATGAAAGTTGAAAATGTAGAAAAGTAGCAGAGCATGTATAGGTTGATTATGAATTCTTGGTTTTGATGATTTTTGACTAAACTTGCATATTTTGGAGTAGTATGAAATTATGGTGAATGAGTTGATTGAAATGGAGTAGAAAGACTGGAATAAAAATAGAAGTGTTAGATTTTGAAAAAAATGGAAGTCTGAAAATTTCCTGGGAATGAATAGTGACAGTGTTGAAATTTTGATCCGAACCTTCAATGATTTTTCTGTACTGATGTAGAATGATTTTGATAAAATGGTCTTCATGGAAGTTGTATATCTGTCTTTTATCTTTCCGTTGTGTAAAGTCTGTAAATTTTTGAGTTCGAAATCAAAAGTTATGGGGTTTTGAAGGCTGATGAACATCCGATAGTCTTTTGACCATATCTTCTTCTATAGACCTTCAAATGACTTGATTCTTGAAGCATTGGATTCCTAAGACATTTTTATACATGTATAAAAAAATTGGTAGCATTCTGAATTTATTTGAAAAAGACTGATTGAACGAAAGTGAGGGGCTCAGATGGAAGAATATGAGTTGGATGTTTTGCTGAACATGCTTCAGTATTTTGATGATATATTGATATAGAGATCCAAATGAGATAATTGTTAGTTTGGAGTAAACTAGAGATGTAGGGATATAAATCATATGAAAACGTCGAATTGTGATTCAGTCTGTAAGATATTGAATTTCTTGATGGAAGTTTTACATATTACACTGTTTTGACTGTAAACAACTCGAAAATGTTTGGGAAATAACTTTCAAATTACTGAACCAAATTGAGTGATTTTAGTGTCAATAGAAACATAAGACATATAGGAACATTTCTCTAGAAGGAAGTGTTATCAAATTGTTTCATTTACCTGATCAAAACAAGGAGTTAATATGTTAGTAGTTGATGGACAAAAGGGGCAAAATTGGGAGAATCAATTAAATGAAGAGTAAAAAGGGAAGAGCGAGCATAATGTGGTATTATTTAAAAGAAGAAGAGGAAAATCATTGGAGAATTAGAAAATAGTAGAGAAAGTCGTGAGAAGAGAAGAGAAAAAGAAGAAGAGTGCGTGGAAGCTAGGGAAAAAGGAGAAAGAAGGAGAAAGAAGATTTGGGCTAAACCTAAGGTAAGCATCATCTTTCTTCTTGCTTAGTAGAAAAACAAAAAGGGATTAGAGAAGAGAATGAGTTGTTTAGGAGAAAGAGGAGAAACCCCAGATGGATTTTTTTTTATGGATTTCTAAACTAGGTTTTGGCTTTTTCCAACCTAGATAGACTATGGGTAGGTTAAGCCTAAACCCAATTTGAGCATTTATTTCATTTTATGATTTTTGAAGTTTTATGAATTTCTATAGGAATGTTGTGTTAAATGAGAATTTGGTTGTTTGAAGGAAACCAAGGAATGACAATCCAAGAGCAAAAGGAAAGGCAATCTTGAGCTTGGATTTTTGCAAGTAAATAGGTGGGTAATATGTTTATGGTTGTTATGTAAAATGAGCAATTTTGTCTTATGCGTGAATGTGTGCTAAATTGCTTAAATTGAATGAATGTGACTATTGAAAAATGTATGATGATTCATTATCATATCATGCCATGAAAGACGAGTTTTTTTTTTGGTATGATGAATTATGACCATGTTATAGCCTGAAAAAGGTTATGACATTTCGAATTGAATGAAAAGAAGAGAAAGCATAAGAAGCATGAGAATGTGAAAAATGTATGGAAATGAATTGAGCATAAATTTGATTGTGCTTAGGCAAGAGAGGAACGTTTCGTTAGTCACGTGCATGTTGACATATAGCCTTCTCCCGGTTGCCTGCTTGAGGCCACGAGATCCTGTGAAATCGGACTCATTTTGTTCACGGTTTAAACTTCGGTTTATCCTTTTCTCTCCAAGGAGCTCTCAAGCCATTTTTATGTACATTTGTATTTTGATATGTCAAGTTATGGTGCAAGATTGCATGTTATGTTTTGATGATTAATTACACTTGACATGTTCTATGTGATGATATGTTGAATTATGAGTTGTGAATTTGAATTGTGAATGATTGAATTTCTACCCCAATGAGATTTAAAAGTATATGAATATATGAAGTATATGTATGTTCTGTTATGTGGCTCATTGCCAATGGCTATAAATGTATAATCCACTGAGCTTCACAGCTCACCCCATTCCCTTCCACTCCGCAGGTGCAGAAAAAGGCCGATCAGTATTGATCCTTGCAAAGCTTGGAAAACAGTGAGAACAAAGACTTTTGTAATGAAGTTAGTTTAGGAAATTTTGTAATTTAGAATCATTTTAAGCATAAGCATTCAAATTGTATCGTGTGTATTTCATATTTTTGTATTTTTGTATTTTGAAATGAGCTTGTATAAACTCTTTTAGAATTTATTTATGAAATATGATTGGATTTTGACTTGTGACTCTAAATTTTAATTGTTCGATGTTCAACTATTGTGGGCATGCCACCATTATGGGATGATGGGTTCTGTTTTGTCTCCAAATGTTTGGGCTCCGGAACGGGGTCCAACATGTAAAAGAAATTAATTATTGTTAATTATATTATCTTTTTAGAATGATTTTGAGAGTTTTTTGTATTTTGATGATTTTGATAGGATTTGGTACTTAATCCAACTCACATTTTGTTTCCAAATCTTGTTTTAGCTCTCAATGAAGAAAGAAAAATTTAAGCAAATTGGATTCAATTTAAAGTAGCTTTAGCATGATTTGAAAGGGAAGATTCAAGACATTATTCAAGACATAGAATTGTGTCCAATTCGTTTGTAGTTTTAATCCCATATTTTTAAGATAACCCCTTGATAACCCCATGCGCTTAAAGGATTAATGAAATAGGGATTGATTATCTAGTAATGAAGTAATATCGGTCCAACATGAATCTATGTTAGGATCCACATTAGTAGTATTTTATGAAGTTTGATAGTTTTCTACGTAATAAAATTAGGGGGAATAATATAGGTTCAACATGAATCTATGTTTGGTCCACATTAGTAGTGATATTTTGGATTTCTTAGGTTTCTAAAAAATAAAAAAGGAGACTATTATGATGAGAGACATACTTAAGAAAATACTTAGAAAGATGAATTAAATCATCTTGAGACAGGAAATGAGTAACTTTAGAGAGAAATAAGGGGATTTCTACTAAGATTCAAGTAAAGAATTTCAAGATTTCAAGATCTATAAGAATTATTTCTTTAATTTTATGTTCTTTCTTAATTTTTATTAATATGGTGTAAATTAGGATATATCTAGATAGCATGAAACCTAAAACTATTTCTTTGGATTAATTCTTTGATTTATTGAAAGAGACAAGTTTCCTTATGAATTATTTGTGACTATTTCTTATATTTGAATTAAAATATGCTAACATTTTGATTCAATTCCACATTTCATACATAAGGATTAAGAAATAGTTCTGTATGGATAAATCTGGAATGAATAATAAAAGTTGTATGGAATCCTAAATATAGGACAACACTAATTTTTTAGGTTAGAGATAAATCTAGCAATGAAGTTCATCAAAAGCTTTAATTCATTATTAAGGAATATGATTAGAAAGAGATTTCAATAAATTGACTTGAGGGTGGGATCTGTATTTCTTAAGAAAGAATAAATTTATAACTTTGAAATTTCTATAAATTGAAGAAATTAGGGTTAATAATTAAATCAAGCTAACTATAAGCATATAAAAGTTTTAGGGGGATTTTAAATCTTGATTATCATTTGATTACTTCATAAATTTATTTCAGCTAATCACTTCTTTAAATTAGTTATTTTTATTAAATTAGATAATATGAATAGAGTTATTACTAGTACTCGTAATCCATATATGAATGATACTTTTATTTGTTGTACTATACTATAAGAATAATAGATGCACTTACCTAGTTAATCTTTATAATTGTTGGGATTGTGAATCATCAAGTTTTTGGTATCAAGTTAAGGACTAGGATATTAAGAACACTTTATTTTATTTAATCTAACCAATTTTATTTTGCTTTTTATTTTTTATTTTTTATTTTTTGAACTTTGTTTCTTGATTTTGTGTTTATATGCTAAATTCCAAGAATTAGATGCTTTAACTTATGACGATGATTAGTCCCAGAGTACAACTTAATTTAGATCATAAATCAAAGGAATTTTACTTCAAAATTTAAGGGAGAGAAACTTAAGAATTCGAAGGCAACTAAAAGTTCTAAGGTTACAGCTACCAAATACAATGATAGGATAGGAAGGACATTATACTATGAGGGATTATACTATATTATTGCTTATAAGGACATAATTTAACATTATTAGGACAAGGCTGGAGGTCAAAATTTTTGATATTAGGCATAACATGATTAAAATGATTCAATAACATGATTAAAATGATTCAACAACTTATGTGTTGGAGTTATGTAAATACAGTGCCCTGGAAAGCAAGTATATTTACATATAACTTAATCTTCTTCCAGTTATTTTTTGTAATGAAAATATTTATTATTAAGGAAACAAAAGAGCTTGGTTTTATTTGTATGAGCATTATATAAATAGTCATAAGGTACTAAGATTCTTTTGTAAGTAATATACATATACATGGAGATGTATGGGAAACATATATATTATTATAATCTAAATTAGTTGATTCACAGTTGAATAATCAAGTTGGTCGCTTGATTATGGTTTAGACTGTAGTGTTGTAAGAGAGTTTACTTTAAGGGAATGATGAGTTTCATATCATGATAGTAGTTGACCATCAATAATGGCACTATTAAATGAATCTGGAATCACGTATGTTTTTAAAGAATAAAGTAGGTCGTTAATTTAATCTTAAAACATACACCTTAGCACTCTTTTATTACGAAGTACAATCTTGATGAGTGGTGAACTCATATGTGTTTCATTATAATTCTTGATATGATCAGAATGGGTTTTTACAAAGTATCAATCCAGTGTCTGTATGTTGGAATTATTAATTGAAACATATATCAGGGAACATTCATTCAAATAAAGAGTTTATAGTGATATCATCACTTCTGGATGGTTTACAAAGATTGGTGTTTAAATTGGCGCCAGTAGTTTAATGGATTAGCTACCCATCAAGTATTAATACCAAGATGAGATCTTGTGTGTTAATCACCAAATAGAGTAAAACGGGAAATCTAGAAGGAAAAACCAACGTAAGGGAAAAACAATAATTTTACTCTTTATTGTGCGGATGGATATAATATGGTTCATAAAAGAGTTTGCAATTGGATATCTTATTTGAAACATGTGTTCTCATAATATTTAGTAATCAAGAGTTCAACTAATTGTCTTTAGTGGAATGACATTTGGTTAATAAGCTGGAATTAATTCTAATGAGATTAAATTAATTTTGGGTTTATTGGAGCTTGAATTATATAAGTCCAATTAGATTCCCCACTTGGTTTCTAGGAAGGTTATCAAGCAAAGTAAGAAATATAAATAGAGGTAACTGGAAATAAGAAAGAAGAAAGAACCGAATAGATTCCGAAAAATAATACCGGAACAATTTAATTAAGAGTTAATTAAATTGGGTTTTAAAACCTATGATTGAATGTTGGGCTTACACTAATTAATTGTTAATTAGAAGCCCAAATGAACATTTAATATTGGACTGGACTTCGGTTTGATTTGATTAATTAGATTAATTTAATTGAAACAAAGTTATTAAAGATAAAAGGAGGGCAAATTTTGATTTTATAGCTAAATGTGCTGCACATTTAGCATTAAATTGCTAAATTTAAGATGGTTTGTATCATGCTTCATCATCATTAAATTGAGTAATGATCTTATCATTAAATGGTTTAATGGTTGTCTTTTAATGATGGCATGTAACCTTTTAGTATTCATTTGATTAAAGAAGGAGGAGGTGCATTTGATGTACTCTCTCCCTTCTTTCATCTCATAACTGAAAATGAGAGGTTCTCATTTAGGTTATTGGTCTTTTCATATAGCCATCTTAAACAAATGAGAGTGTCTCATTTATTGGCTTCTTTAATTTTGATTAAAAAATGAAGTGATGCATTGGATGCACATCACTTCTTTCTTTTATCTTTAATCGAAATTGACAGAAAGAGAAGAAGGTATTGTTGCATTTTTGACTCACTCTCTCCTCTCGTACATGAGCTAGCAGAACCTTGTAATGAGAAGAGTCTCATTTTTGGCTTCTTTCAACTAAGGAAAATCTCTTCAATATTTCTTCTCCATTCCCACTAAAGGATCTTGTTAACCAAGTTGTCCAAAGAGAACAAGTGATCGAGGATACGATATCGAGGAGAGGATACATTAACAAGGAGAGGATACAAAAGCAAGGAGTCAAAGCTATAGCAAGGAGTCGGTATAATTTCCATCTTGTTCTTATGTTAGTTATTTTCATTATACCGTGTCATGTATGGTTTAAACATGTTGATTTGGTTATTATGCTTCCACTGCGTTTTGATTTCGAAAAAAGTTTTGAAATCTACTATTTTAGACAAATCTAATATGTTTTTGTTTTCAATCCAACATTATGTAATTTGATGGCTTGCTAGATGAGTATCCAAATGCAT